>APFE031371901.1:2091-68807 GCA_000404065.3 Pinus taeda | reverse complement strand
TGAGATCCAGTGGGAAATCTCTGTGTATATGTGTTTTATGGGTTATGCTCTCGCATTTTTATTTTTCTTGTGATTTAGAATTCGTATGCAGGTAATTTTTGTACGGGGTTAAAACCTACATAGTGGAACTTTATTTAAAGAAAAGTTTCTAGATAATGAACCTAATAGAGATTAATCATGTGTTGACTCATAGGAAAACTATATTCTTATGACTTGAGGAAAATGATACACACTAACTACTTCTTAACAAATTGACTAACTATAACCACTATGACCTTGGACACATAATGAAAAAGACTCTACAACAATAGTCTTAAATCATTATCTTCTGACAAACAATATAGTAACAGATACATAGCATCATCAAAAAATCATTGGAATGATCAATGATGACGAACATTTTTTGACCGTCACCAAAAGTAACCAAAAAGAGCATTGGTGAGGGTCAGTAAAATATCATCACTAGAAGTGTCACCAAAGAGAGAATTAGTGATGGGCCTTTAATGACCCTCACCAAAAGTGTCACCAAAGAGAGAATTAGTGATGGACCTTTAATGGCCCTCACCAAAAATGTTATTGAAAATGCCTTTGGTGACAAACCTTAAAGGACCATCACTATATACACATACAACAATGTTTTTATAAATACCGTCACCATATGCGACATTGGGGACAGACCTTAAAGGTCCATCATAGGCTTGAAGCGTCATCAAAAACTTATTGGAATGATCAATAATGATGAACATTTTTTGACCGTCACCAAAAGTAACCAAAAGGAGCATTGGTGAGGGTCAATAAAAGATCGTCACTAGAAGTTCCACCAAAGAGAGAATTAGTGATGGGCCTTTAACGACCCTCACCAAAAGTATCATTGAAAATGGCTTTGGTGACGAACCTTAAAGTACCATCACTATATACACTTACAACAACGTTTGTTTAAAGACCATCACCATATGTGACATTGGTGATAGACCTTAAAGGTCCATCACAAGCATGACCCTCACCATGACCTTTTCTCTTGTAGTGATACTCAAAGAAACTTTCTTTGATACCAATATGATCCATAAACTACCATGGATATTCCACTAGATATTTCATCGCAACATATTTGATAAATTATACTTAAAAATACAAAAAATTGCACTATGAGGGTTTATTTCTCCTTAGAATTATGGATATGTAAAGTGTTATTTATTATGTACACATGAAAATTATTATTGTTTAGAGAAAATAGAACAATGAAATAAAAACTTAGAAACCATAATTGACACAAGATATATCCTGGGAAACCCTTTCAGGAGAAAACCAAGTTACAAGATGAGGCTTCTTTGCTCTCTTTATTTGATACGAAAATGTATGCTTGTACATTGAAATAAGTTTTGTGGCGCATGGGATACTACAATGTACAAATCATATATGTGTGTGATTTTCTCTCTTTCTCTTAATATAAATTGGTTGCGACTATAAAAAAATAAATATGTTACCTTATGGGCTACTACTGTGCAAAAAACCTATCTATGTGTACTCTCCCTATCCCTCTCGACTATTTCTCTCATTTGTGGAATAATATGAACTTGAGAAAAATGGAACCCATTTTCTTCCTAGTGTCTCAATTATAACACATCCCAATAAGCTACTAGTTGTTAGGTTTGACTCCTTCAACTCTAACTAGAGTTACAATATGAACTCTTCTTCATCATGATCACGTGGCTAGCCCCTTTTCCTTGAGTAATGGTGGCTAACATGGCATCCTCTTGAATTATGGTGGAAAAAACACGAAGGTCAAATTTTGAGTGGCACGACTTTTGCATACATAATATGATTGAGGTGATTCACGTGCCATTGGAAATGTCTCTACGTGTAGAATAGGATAAAAATTATATGGTGCTAAAGTGGAAAAAAATTACCCAAAAAAATGCCATTTCATGGCTCGAAATGCTCCTAGAAGGTTTCATACCCCAATTCATGAAATAGGGTCCTACCATAAACATCAGGGAAATTTGAAGGTCTAAAGTGCGCCTCATAAGGAAAATAATAAAATAAGAGCTATGATTTTTTAAAGAAAAGGAAAGTAAACTTTTTTTTAATTGTATTTTCGACTTATCTCTTTATAGTTTTACTCAAATGCCATGTGTAGACACCCGTTGGATGTGTAATTTAATTCCACATCCAACGAGTAACCACAACATACTTTTGAATGAACCCGCATAAAAATAAATAAATAAAAAATAAAATAAAATAAAATAAATGAAAATACATTTAAAAAAACATGTTAAACATGTTTTTTTCATGTATTTTCAATTTTTTCAATGTTGGTAATGCTCAAAAGTATGCAGAGTGGGTGCTTTTTGGCTGTGCAATTAAATTATGCTTCTAACAGGTGTATACAATTCAGATTTGAGTAAACCTATAAGAAGGTAAGCCGAGAATACAAGTAAAAAAGTAGTTTTCTTCTTTTCCCTCCAAAATATTTATCCCTGAGGATGACATCATCATCTTGAATGCTATTGGTTCTTTCAAAGTTAATTTTACTAGTACATCTTTTGTTTTCAGGCCAATTTGTTTATCTCAAAATTCCCCTAATGAATGCTCATATGAGCTAATTCCTCCACTTTTCCACTCTAAAAGCATCGATATGGATGAAAAATAATATAACGATCCAATCTAGATCATTATTTGAAACTAATAAAAAAATCCCTCTTATTCATGAGCTGAGATCATACTCATACTTCTGACACATGGACCAATATTTATTTTCCACTTGGACGCTACATGTATGATAACTGTCTGCATGAGGCACCATCTGTACACTAATAGTTGATGCGACAATTTTCTGATTGGTGAGGTCCATCAATCATGTCACATGGGAGATATCATGAGGCATATGCTTGTTTTAAAAGATGCATGATAGGGGAACACAACATGATTTTTTGGGTGACACATGTCCCAACAGTTTACCACTTGGGCATGATCTCGAAACCCCACCTTGCATTAAACTCTAGAGACTTGGGGGTGCTTAAAATGACTTATCCATCATCAATTTAATAAAACACTACCCTATGATCATAAATCTCACAAGAGTTAAACTTGGTGGCAAGGTTAAGTAAATAACATTTTATTTAAAAAAAGTCTATTTTTTTATTAAATAAATCAACTGCAGACACCGTAAAATAGATTTTTTTATAACAAGTTGAATCATGGATTGTTTGAAGAAGGAATGAGATTGATGGGATTAATATCAACTAACCCAAGATGAGAGAAAAAATTACAAAAGAAGCCTCTAAGGGTTTCTAGCCTCATTTTTTCCCCAAAATTTTTGTGCAGATAATGTGAAGCTTAAATCCCCCTAGGATAAGGTTGGGCCCAAAGAAAAGACTATGAGATCCCAAACCACCCTAGAATGTGACTTTATCCTAGAAAGGGCCATTGATGTTTAATATCTAAAAGATAATCCCAATTTCTTACCTTTGGGAGAAATGAATGTAACGAAAGGACATGTAGTAGATAGTAGCTTGAAAGATAGATCCACCCAATAATGAGGCATCTCATTAAACCTAATGAATCTAATAATGGTTATAAATTCCTAGTTTAGCATCCATGGATCAATAAAAATAATGGTTCATGGCCTAGTTGGAACCTATCATCATTTCCTTAATCAAAATTATGTTCAATAACAACTCTTTTATCATTCATATGAGGGCTAGTAACTTTAGGCACCCCCTAACCCTAAAGCATTAAAGAAGAGAAACTTCATGACTTGGAGGGACAAAGGGTTGTACCTGCTTTAAGGGCCCTAAAGATGGTAGTTTTTTTTGAAAAAATAATATTATCCATAGCATTTTGTTGTTCTTTCAAAAGGTTGGCCATATGGCCAATGGGGTTGGGGATGACTTTGTTTGTGCCAGACCTCTAAAGGATGCCAAATCCTCTTTTGGGAAACCCTGAGAACATGGGGCATAAGGATTTCGAGTAGGGATGGATTTACCTATCTAGGGTTTAAATATAGGAGGAAATCAATAAGGAGGGGTAGGATACTAGATCCCATTAGGATTAGGAGACTCATAATGAGAGGAGAAAGGTAAAGGGGAAACCAAAGAGCAATAAAGAGAGGGGAGTAAAAGGGGGATCTAGAATGGGTTTATCATGCTCTAAACTACAACAGGGTGATAAATAATTATGCTCTAAAACAAAATTCAAGGGAATATATCTAACAATAAAATCACCAGGGAAAGATTAGGTGTTGACTTACTTGAGAGGGAATCATTAGAAGGAGGTGATGCATGACTTTCTACTAGCTATGATCCTTATCAAGTGTCTATCCCATTATCAACTTGAGAAGATTTCTCTCAATTTTCTATAGCGTTTTCTACAATGTGTAGTTATCTTTTACAAATATTTCAAAAATCAGTACCTAAAGGCCCAAAAGTGGAGCATTGGGCTTGGACATGTCCCACTAGATGAAACTAGTAACAATGAAATGTGACAGGCCTATTAGTGCTCCTTATTTTCCCAAGGCTGAGAAAGGAATCCAAGGACGTAACCTCAAACCAACTTTAGATTGGTATCTAGCCCTACGAAATCAGGGAGAGCCCTCTCTAATTTGGTAGGGCTAGATACGAAATCTAAAGTTGGTATGAGGTTACCTCCTTGGCTTCCTTTCTCAACCTTGGGAAACTAAGGAGCACTAAGAGGGCCAATAATATATAATATGGGACATTGCTACTAATCCATAAACCATCTCTACCTCCCCTTAAAAACCCTTGTTTCCGTCAACTTCTACTTCTATCCAACATCACCGACAGTTAGACTTAGAATTCCAATTTTACTTAATTTGTATGAATAAACCTATTTTGTTTCCAATTATCGATAGAACCTCCTCTAACCAGAATGTAAAGGAAGCCCTTGAAGTATCCTATATTTTCTAAAGAGACTCTGGTTCACGGGTTGCATCAAAATCTACTAACCAGGGCTTGAGGGTGAGACCAGATGGTCCCCATGACCAATAACCTGATAAAATTTTTGAGGCATCACTTTTTTATGTAAAAAAAAAGGTGAGACAACCCCTAACTAATATGAAATTCATTAGTGCATATCCAAAAGAAGAAGACCATGTCAATTCCAACTAACCTAAAGGATTTTAGCTATAAATTATTTTCCAAAGAATATTTCGAATACGGTTTGACCCATAAAGGAATTGCATTGATGCTAATATCCCTACCCACCACCAATGAAGATGGTCGGGGATTTTTCCTAATACACTTAATGTTTTTTGGGGTAACATGCTTGGAGCAAGAAGACTTGATTGCAGACAAGAATGGGGTGGACTAGGAAGGAGGGGGTCACGGGAGGTTGAAGGTCACCCTCAGTGGAGGTGGAATAGAGATATGTGAAGGAGAAGGGGAGGGGGTATAGACCATGGGAAAAGTGGGTAAGGAGAATAGAGTAACTAGAGGTGGAGAGTGTGAGGTAAGGCATGCTGAAGAAGAAGTGGCTCCTAGTAGAGGCACATAAAATATAGGTGTAAAGTAACTCATAGAGGTACTAAATCTTGGAAGATATTTCACAACATTTGACTATGGTCAAAATATGGGAAAATGTACTGAGATATCCATGAAATTAAGGATATCATTCTCCATTTGTATTGGATATTTTAGAGGGACACACATGCATAGAATGATGGTCATTGGACTACTAGAAAATATGACGGAGAAGTCATCATTATATAGGGGAGAAAGGAAGGTGGATTATGGTGTAAGGTCAATGGTTCGATCCAGGCACATCCCAACAAGTACCTGTTAGAAAATAAAAGGAAAAAAAAATTGTAACCTAATTCCAAGGTGTAACCTCAACGTTTTTCAATATATATATATATATATATATATATATATATGACACTAGTAATATTAACCTATTAAGTCCAATTACCTAAATTGATAGAATTCCCATCAAAGAGATTGTTATAGGTGACTTAACTAAACACAAAAATATTATATTTATAATTATTATTTTGTTTTGTAAATTTCAAGACCTTTTATTAATCAAGGAAGCTAAAATACATAGATAGACTGACGCGAGAAGAGGGAGTTCCAGTGAAATATCTCCACCCCTACTGCATATACCAACTTGAAACTAACTACATGCATGTTGAAATTAACAAAGAAATTTCCCTCTTAGGCTTACATATTTTCAGACCAAGCATCACTAATAAATCAGAGATAGGATACACTTAGAAAACATCCAAAAATCGGGCCTTTGCATTCATATATAGTTTCCTGCCTGCAAAGCCCCAAGAAAAAAACCTTCAGGGAGAAACTTGAAGGCTCCCTTTTCTATGAAGAGAACTCGAATGCCAACTCACAAGAGTCAACCATCAACCCCAAATGCCTGCACTACAAGATTCCAGGGAACACACTAGACCCACCAAAAATACAACCATCGTGAACTAAAAGAAACCATGACCACAACAAAACCAAGGCTGCGATTATATATGTCATCATAATCCCAAGAAGGAACTTTTGGCATCGGGTCAAACTGGAGCATGATATTAGAGATTGAGGGAGTTGAAGATATGATCCCCCCCCATCCACCCACTTTCAGTAGTCTCCATCAAATGAAGATACATTTGCTAGAGCCTGGGAACTTGAGTGAGTTGGATCTCTAGGGTCTCCTCCATTTGATTCATAATGAACATGACCCTCTACATGCCTTAGGCAAGCATTAATCCCATCAATATCGAAGCAAAGATTCCATAACATCCTTTTGACATCTTCCAAAGATGAGAAGATGTTGTATTTTTCAACTTGTTTGTCTTTGAGAAGTAATCATAATAGTATCTTCATTTGCCAATGAAGAGCCATTGAATTCACGTATTATTTCTTTCTTCCTCATGAGTTTCAAGGGTCTAGAACCCACCCATCTAATTCTTGAAGCAATTCTAAATCAAATAACAAATTTCTTTCTTGTCCCACTTTCTTCTCTAACTCCCTTATCTCCAAATGCACTTCTAGAATAATTGTGTCAAAATAGGATGTCACCAACTCATGACTAAATAACCTTTCTCCCCTCTGACCGAGCTGACAAGTGTCCCCTCCATCTCTTTTTCTTCTTTGTCTCTGCCTTGATGGCATCTTAGAATTTCCAAGGGTTTGACTTAAGTCTTTGTGGGGATTACCCCTACCTACAAAAGGACAAATAGACCAGAACCTTTGCCTCTCAACCAATTTAGGACACCAACGCACCAATTCATCATAATAACCCTAGATGAAATGAGTGAATTTTGATAACAAGCCACTTGAGCTGGCAAGGGGAGACACAAATTCAACTACCAATTTAATTTCTTCCTCCATTTGAATAAAACAAAACCACCCCACAACACCATACCTGTTATCACCCCAAGAAACTCTCCTAGGTTGTAGCTCGGAAATGCTCGAGACATTACAAATTCAACTTAATGTTGCAAATGGATGAATGGATGCAATGATGCTTGTTCAAGCCAGATAACCACTCCTACTTTTCTTGAATCCAGACATACATGAGCACCCCCAGACTACAAGGCTTTAGACCACCAATTACTCATAGTTTAAGGATTGGGTGAATATGGAGAATACTGACCACACCAGTAGATGCACAAGACCTTGTGATGACTGGCTGCAACCAGTAAAGAGGTCTGCAAATATGATTCCCTATTGCACAGACAGGATGACAGCTCTCTGGCATTAGGTGAAGAGAAACATGAATAACACATTCATTGATACATGCAATATTTTAACACAGAGGTAGGATGACAGCTCCTCCAATGCTAAACATCAAGAGTTTAGGAGAACTGCATAACAGACACAACCTAGAACAGAATAGGAATGGAAAGTGAGCAATTAACAGCAAAAGAAGCTTGTATTAGCTAAAAATGAATACGAGACGCTACAAGTATCAAAGTAATTACAGTCTCCAGAAGTTAAACCTTACATCAAAACAACAACCATCAACCCTAATTACATATGGTTTCTGGGTATATATAGAATTTCATTACAAAGGCATTCGGCCAATCTAAGTATGGAGGGGTCATAATTGATCACCAATTGCTTTAATTACCTGATGGAGTCTCTGGTGGAATTTTCCAGCTTCAGTGAAGAAATCTGATCTTCTCAGGTGCTCTGTTGTCCTCTCAGGTGGCTGGAGTTTCATATGGAATGAAGTCCCATAACTGTTAAATGCATTTACCTGATCGAGCTATGTCCTTTTCCTCCTCGGCCCTACTATCTCTTGAATGTGGTTGCTAAGGAACTACTACAAACAGTACCGACAACTAATTATCTTTGTCCTTCGAGTGCATGGAACGATCAAGGGTCGTGTACTGCATGACAAACAGATGGACTGGATGACGAAGGAAGATCAGCCGTAGGTTCTAGAAAATGGATGGCTGGGATTGTTTGGCAGATGGTACCGGGAGATATGGGAGCGGGATGATCGTGGACCATTGGATCTCGGACAGACAGATCCAACGGCTATTGGATGGAGGAGACGCACGGGAGTTAATGGGCAGGGACGGAGGACAGGCGGTATGTGGTATTGCCGACACCACTTTCAGACACAGGGCAGTAAAAGGACAGCGTCATGCGATTCCATTCAAAGGGTGACACGTGGCAACGGAAACCACTCTACATCGCGCGTTAACAGGTTTTCACTTTGTGGGCACGGGAAGAGCGAACGCTATTCAATCGCAACGAAGATGATCGAATGGTGGAGAATCAGTCAAATAGGTTTTTCATCGGATGTGACCGGGGACCGTTGGATCGGGGTGCGGCAATCAACGACTACGATGATGGGTGAAGAGTTTGTGAAGGCGCATAGTCATATGGATGTGGGTTTTATGGGGTTTTTTAACAAAAGCATGTAGAGGAGATGCGGGGGGAATGGGCGAGGTAATGGAGAAAGGTGAGGATAACCCTTTCAGGCCCTTTTTGAGCATGACCAAGGACCAAGTTGGCCTCCATCTTTAGAAAATACTGATTATATAGCAGCGCTAACACTAGCTCCTTCTGGGGATGAGATCCTCCCTGTGAGGTCTCATGAACTGTAGATCATTGCCTTTCCTGTGAAAACCAAATTAGCAAAATTTCCTAGTGTTCCATTTGGCATGGATTCTAACTGAGCCTACACTAAAAACTGATAAAATAACATATTTACAACCTTAAGGCTAGAAGACCTTAAGCAACATAAATTTTCAAAAACTGCCCATTAACTGGGCCATCAAAAAATGTTTCCCCTTCCATACTTTGCAGCATGAAAGTATTCTTCCCTTGAATCTGAGAAATGATAAAAGGCCCTGTCCGGAAAGCATCAAACTTCCCATGGTTCCCTTTCTTCTCTTTTAGTGTATCCCATTTTAGAACCAAATCTCCAACCTGAAAATTATCTGTTTTTGTCCTTCTGTCAAAGGCTTTCTTGATCTTCTTCTGATGTGCTACAGACCTATCAACCAGTTATTCCCTAATTTGATGTACCTATGCTAAATCAGTGATTCTTTTTAGCCATGTCTTCTTCCTCGTTCTGCTCTTCTTGTAGGAACTTTGCCACAAGGAGGGTTAACTGAATTGGGAACATAGCCTCAGTGCCATATACTAGCTTGAATGGAGGATTTCCTGTGGATTTCTTAGTAGTCACACTGTCAGCCCACAGTGCATACCTGAGCTTAGAATCCCAATTCTTTTATTGTCTTCCAACAGCTTTTTAATTATCCTTATTAGGATTTTGTTGGAAGATTTTGCTAGACCATTGCCTTAAGGGTAATATGAGGTGGAATGAACCAACTTAATGCCCATTGAGTCACACATTCCACCAATTCTTTTGCCCTGAAGGTTGTTGCATTATCTATGATTATTTTATGTGGACAACCAAATCTGGTGAAGATATTCTCTGTCAAAAACTTCATGACCACATGATGATCAGCCTTTCTGGTAGGGATTGCTTCAATCCATTTAGTGATGTAATCTATGGCTACTAGGATCCATCTTTGTTGGCCACTGCAATGTGGATTGATTTCTCCAATGAAATCCAAGCGTCACTGCTGGAAAGGGCCATTAACATGTATGGGTTTTAGGGGCAAGGACTTCAATTTTTGTTTCCCTTCAAATCTTTGGTACCTGTCACATGATTTAACAAATGAAAAAAAATCAACAAACAAGGTCGGCCAATAATATCCACCCCAGAGGATCTTGTGGGCTATAGATTTCCAATAATGATGCCCTCTACATATGCTAGAATGAAACTGCTACATAACTTCCACGGATTGTTCTTTGTCCGGACATCTTAAAAGAATCCCAGAGGGATCCCTCCAATAGAGCAGATTTTCATGGATGCAATATTTTGCTACCCTGAGCTTAATAGTTCTGGCTTGGCTTGGACTGAGACCTATAGGGACTTCTAGCTTCAGCAAAAATTGAGCTATTGTAGCATACCATCCACAAGAAGCTAGATTTTCTGTCAATGACTGATTTTTCCCAAGTTCAGCCATTTCTTCTTCTGTCTGACCATTCTCTGAAATTGTGCTTATGAGATTTATGTCCAGCATTCTGCAATTTTCTTCAGCCATTAGTTTAGCAAGGCCTTGACCTCTGACAAGCTTGGTGGGCTTCAATTTTATATTAAATTCGATTAGCATTGTAATCCATTTAGCCCTTCTCCCATTAGCATCAGGCTGTGTTAGGACATCCTTTATCGAAGTAGAAGGAACATATGCAATTATCTTGGAATGAAAAATGTAAATCTTGAAATATTTCAAAGATTTGATAAGAGCTTATGCTTGTTTTTCAATGATATCATATTTCAGCTCAGCATCCCTTAAAGTCTTGCTGAAAAATGCCACTGGATGTTGTGAACCTTCTTCATCTTCTTGCAATAAAACTGTTGCAAGGGTGTCATCAGAGGCAAAAGAAAATATATGGAACTCCTTGGTGTAATTTGGACTGCTTAAAGTAGGAGCTTCCATAATAGCTTTCTTAATGGACTCAAAGGATCTTCTTGCTGCATCAGTCCATTTGATCTCTGACCCATTTTTCAACATGGAGGTAATATGCTTCACAAGTTCTGCAAAATTTTGGATAAACCTCTTCACAAAATTTATCTTTCCGAGAAAGGACTGGATATCCTTCTCTGATCTCGGGACATACAAGGTCTGTATTGCTCTTACTCTTTCTAGGTCAATCCGGATACCTACAGCAGAAACAACATGTCCTAACAGCTTGCCTTCTTCTAAAGAAAATTGTGACTTTTTAGGATTGACTGAAATCCCAAACCTTTTGCACTTCAGGAACACTTTCTTCAAATGTTGCAAATGGTCCTAATGGCTGATGGAGCATACTATTATATCATCAAGGTAGATAAGGACAAACTTATCCTTCTCTCCCACAAATGCTATATCCATAGCTCTCTGAAAGGTGGCTCTAGCATTCAGCAGCCCAAAAGGCATCTTGGAATACATAAAAGTGCCCTAAGGAGTGGTGAATGCAGTCTTCTCTTGGTCATCTCGATGTATAGCAACTTGGTTATACCCTGAAAATCCATCCAAGAAAGACATCACTTTGGCCCCTGAGACCTTTTGTAGCAAATAATCCATCTTGGGTAGAGGATAATTTTCTTTCTTAGAGCATTTGTTTAAGTTTCTGAAATCAACATAGAGTCTGATTTCTCCACTTTTCTTCCTTACCACTACCAAATTGGCTACCCATTTTGAATATCTGAGAGGGACTATGATTTTGGCAGCCAATAATTTCTTGATTTCTTTTTCAATCAAAGGAAGGAGCAAAGGGTTTATTGGTCTCAACTTCTGCTTGAAAGGGATGGTGTCTTTCTCTAGAGGAATTTTATGCTGGATGATCTTTTTGTCATAAGTTTTCAGGTCACTATATTCCTATGTAAAAACATCAGCAAATTTCTTCATTAAGTTGCAGTATTCAGAACTTTCGGTAGCAGATAAATGGGTGGACAGATTTATATATCTTGGAATATCTAGACTCCTTATATTGTGCTTACAGACTGCAGCCTGGTCTTCTTTTTGGGCAACCTTATAAGGCACATCATTTTAGTTAAACAACTTTTCTAAAGGAACTAGACCCCTAGGTATCTGATTGTTGGGCATTTGGACAATGTTATCTTTACCAATTTTGTTCCTAAGCCAAGGCTGGGAATTTTCTTCCAAGGCTTCATTCTCTTGGTCAATTTGCATTTTAGAGAATTCATCAAGGACTTGAAAAAACCTATTCACTTCATCATCATCTTCAAAAATTTTCCAATGCTAGACATTATCAGGCAAGGATGGTCTATATTTCATCTAGACTTCATACACTAGTCTGGGAAGAATGGGAGGGATAAACATGCTAGCAGTCACAGCGAGGGAATCAGCAAGCTGATTTTTAACTCTAGGAATATATGAGATACAAAAATTATCAAAAGAATCTTTGAGTCTCCATACCTCATCTCTATATTCTTTCAGCCTTGGGTTCTTTGCTTGAAAAGTTTTGTTCACTTTCTGAATAATAAGATCAACATCTCCAAACACCTCTATGTTCCTAATTCCTTTGTATTAGCTGCATTAAGGCCCAATATCAGAGCCTCATACTCTGCTACATTGTTTGTGACTTGGAAAGCAAACTTAAAATACATATGTGTGCTTTTTTGTTTTGGGGATATCAGCACTACCCCTACTCCTGCAGTCTCCCTAGAACATGCTCCAACAAAAAACATCTCCCAAACTTGACTTCCTTGCTCTTCCTCGGCCTGATTCACTGGTTTCTTGATCTGCATTGAGGCCTTCTGAGATTCTTCAATTTGGATAATACATGCTCCAAAGTCAGTGTCCATAGCATAAATGGGATGATTGGACGGATTCTGCTCATCACTGATGATGTAGGCCAGTTGTGCTTCTCTGTACAATCTCCTGCTTTCTCCTCCAAAGACTGGGACAGTGGCATGAGATAACTCATTCTGTAGTGTCCCACCTAATCTCTTAATCCATCCCATGGACAGCAACATGCCAAACTTAGGAGGGACAACTACTACCATAATGTCCATCACCATGCTCTCCATAGGTAGCTGAGTTAGGGTAATGGCCAGGTCTTTGATTAATCCTATGCATTTTAATTTTCTTGAATCAAATGAGAATAAATCTTGATATGGTCTGGTGATATCAAGGCCTAACTCTTCCATGACAACTTTTGGCATCAGATTGTGACTAGCCCCAGTGTCTAGCAAGAAATTGTGGAGAATTTTGTCATGAATGGTCAAGGAGACATAAAATGATGGAGAATTTTCATCACCAGGTTTAGTTATCAAGCTAAGCACAACTACAGGCTTATCATCTTGCAAATTGACATAGTTGGTGGGGTCTTGTGTGTCTTTCAGTTCAAGAGCATCAAGGATAGGCTTTCTAAAAACTTCACTCTTTGCAAGCTCTATCAGAGGCACAGATATTTTTAACTTCTAGACTTCTGATTCAAAGCTGAAAGGGGAAGGGAACTTGTCAGAACCTCTTACCTCTTGAGCTGGTGCTTCGAGGATGACTAGGTCAGCTGCTGGTCTTTTCTATCTGATGTTCTGTGGCTCTGCTAGGACAGCAACTTTTTGGGTACGATTCTCCTTAACATTGTTTTCTCTTGACTTTAGATGGTATCTTTGTTGTTCATCAATCTACAGAATAGCCTCTTTGTCCCACCTTTGACTATTTTGGTTCTGCAGCAATGATTCTTCATAGGCAGCCAATGTCAAAAAGGCAACACTGCCTTTATCTTCCATGCAATGAATCTCGTCCTCCTCTTCAAACTGCTCCTCCTCCATGACTACATTTTGGAAAGGAGTCTTAACCTTTTGTTCTTCATTTGATTCTTTACCCCTCTGAATGATTTGCAACTATTCATTTGCTCTTCTGATTGGATTTGGGTTTCTTGGAGCAAAAGTATTTGAAAGCCTTGTTTTTCCTGAGCTCTGCTTAACCTTCAGCTTAGATATCTCAGCAGCTAATGACTCTATCATTGTAGTCATTTTGTCTAATTTAGGTTCTGAAGAGGAAGTAGCGGAAGAAGAAGCCTCCTATCTCTATCTCCTTCTATTAGCCTGGCGTTTGAGTTTCTCTGCAGCCATGATATTAGATTCTACCTCTAGGGCTGCGTCCTGTATTTCAGCTAGAGTGGCACATCTTCTTTCTCTCAATAGCAAGGAGAAATCAGAGTCAAAAGCACTGGCATAGGCAAGTTTGGTAGAGGTGGGACTAGGCTTTACTTCAGCTGGTATTTTACTATACATACGATTGAATCTTTTATTAAAATCAGGCAATGATTCCCCATTTTCCCTCTTGAGGTTTCCAAACTTGGTATGGTAATATATCAAGTCTTTTTTATCTCCCCAGTGCCTCAAAAATGCATCATCTAAGGCTTCAATGTCAGCAATAGACCTAGGGGCCAGTTCTCTAAACCATTTTTTAGCCTCTCCATCAAGGCTCTAGAAAAACGCTCTCATCCACACATCATCCTCACTGATATCTAGGTTATCAGCATAACTATAAAAAGATTCAAGGTGTTCTTCAGCTGCTACCCCCTCTGTACCAATGAATTTAGGCATATACTTCTGGTATTCTCCTGCAGGCATGGCATTCAAAGGAACAGGCAAGACCAAGGGTCCATACCTAGTAGCTATGATTCTTTCCATCTTCATGGGTGCTTGTTGACCTGCCATGACTAAGGTAGGTGGGAGGATATTGGCAGATTGGATAGCAGAAAGCAATGAAATAGATGACAGAGACAAGGGAATATGATGGACTGTATGGGAGGCTTTCTTTGGACTGAGATCCAAAGGGAAACTAAAAGGACAAGTAGCTTTGTGAATCTCTGAGGGTAGTTCTTCACTAACAATATTAGGTTCTATATCTTCAAAATGTACATTCTCAGCTATAATCTTCTCTTGCAGTGATACATAAGATTTCTTAGGCTTACCTCATCCTGGTGCTCCATTCTGTGATGTTTTCTTCTGCTTAACAATCTTCTCAGGGTTAGGCACTGGGTCAGCTGGTGATTTCTGAGGGTTTCTCTGGGTATGCCTCACAAACTGAGCTAGAACTGTAATGTGGAGTCGCCACTAGGTTGGTTCTCTAGTAGAGTCGCCAGATAGATGATTACAACCAGAAATGTGTCCAGGATTTGTCTATCATCAAAGCTGGAATTGTGTCGTCCTTACAGGGAAGCTGAGCTTCAATCTCCTCTCCCTGGAAATGGCACCAATTAATGTTATCACCACAAGAAACTCTCCTAGGTTGTAGCTCGGAGATGCTCGGGACATTACAAATTCAACTTAATGTTGCAAATGGATGAATGGAAGGAATGATGCTTGTTCAAGCCAGATAACCATTCCTACTTTGCTTGACTTTAGACATGCATGAGCACCCCTAGACTACAAGGCTTTAAACAACCAATTACTCACAGTTTAAAGATTGAATGAATATGGAGAATACTGACCACACCAGCAGATGCACAAGACCTTGTGATAACTGTCTGCAACCAGTAAAGAGGTTTGGAAATCTGATTCCCTAATGCACAGACAGGATGACAGCTCTCTGGAATTAGGTGCAAAAAAACCTGAATAACACATTCATTGGTACATGCAAGATTTTAACATAGAGGTAGAATGACAACGCCTCTAATGTTAAACATCAAGAGTTTAGAAGAACTGCATAACAGGCACAACCTAGAATAGAATATGAATGGAAAGTGAGCAATTAACAACAAAAGAAGCTTGTATTAGCTGAAAATGAAGACAAGACGCTGCAAGTATCAAAGTATTTATTGTCTCCAGAAGTTGAACCTTACATCAAAACAACAACCATCAACCTTGATTACATATGGTTTCTGGGTATATATAGAGTTTCATTACAAAGGCATTCGGCCAATCTAATTATGGAGGGGTCATAATTGACCACCAACCACTTTAACTACCTGATGGAGTCTCTGGTGCAATTTTCCAGCTTCAGTGAACAAATCTGATCTTCTCAGGTGCTCTGATGTCCTCTGAGGTGGTTGGAGTGTCGTATGGAATGAAGTCCCATAACTGTTAAATGCATTTACCTGATCGAGCTCTGTCCTTTTCCTTCTTGGCCCTACTGTCTCTTGAATGTGGTTGTTGAGGAACCACTGCAAACAGTACTGAAAACTGGTTATCTTCGTCCTTCGAGTGCACAAAACGATCAAGGGTCACGTACTGCATGGAAAATGGACAGGCTAGATGACAGAGGAAGATTAGCTGTAGGATCTAGAAAATGGACGGCTTGGATTGTTTGACAAAGGGTATCGGGAGATATGGGAGCGGGATGATCGTGGACCATTGGATCTCAGACAGACAGATCCAACGGCTATTGGACGGAGGAGACGCACGGGAGTTAATGGGCGGGGACGAAGGACAGGCGGTATGTGGTATTGCCCACACCACTTTCGGACACAGGGTGGTAAAAGGACAGTGTCATGCGATTCCATTCAATGGGTGACACGTGGCAGCGGAAACCACTCTACATCGCGCGTTAATGAGTTGTCACTTTGTGGGCACGGGAAGAGCGAACGCTGTTCGATCACGACGGAGATGATCGGATGGTGGAGAATTAGTCAAACATGTTTTTCATCAGATGTGACCGGGGACCGTTGGATCGGGGTGCGGCAATCAATGACTGTGATGATGGGTGAAGAGTTTGTGAAGGCGCATAGTCATATGGACGTGGGTTTTATGGGGTTTTTTTAACAAAAGCATGGGTAGATGAGATGAGGGGTGTATGGGCGAGGTAATGGAGAAAGGTGAGGATAACCATTTCAGACCGTTTTTGAGCACGACCGATGACCAAGTTGGCCTCCAGCTTTAGAAAATCCTGATTATATATCAAAGCTAACAATACCAACAATAACCCAACAACCACAGATCCAAAATACAATCCCTTTTCAGAATCTTGACACAACAGGGAAAGAGCCTAGCCCACAACAAAAATCACCTACCCAAGACATCATAGTTACCCACAGCGTATCTCAGATAGCATAGACCCAAACACACCAAGACACAAGATGGAACAAAAGAGAGACTCAATTTCCAAATACAGTTGACAAGACATGGTTGAAAAATATGCGCACTTGGAAGTAATTGCCCAGAAAATTCTAGACAAACATCTAAACCAACTCAACAAGAAAACGAAAGGAGAAAACTTACAAGCCCAACTCTCTAGAACACAAGGATAAGGAAACCATTTCGCTAACTAATAGTAAACATGAACCCAAAACGCCACCACTACGCGCCAACAATTGGCTAGCCACACAACCCCACTCCTCCTTATAAAAATCACTCGAAAATTCCACAACATGGAAGCCCCCTTATTCCTTAGCTTAGACAAATGCTCCATGAGGCCGAGGAATAACCCCCATCTCTCATATTCACCTCAGAAGTTGAACCACCAACCGCACACGCCATGTCCCATGACCTTCTCCAAAGTTTTAATTGCATGCTCATGCATGCAAGGAAAATGGCGTGTACCTCTCACATTATTTAGAAGATTGATTTTTAAAGGGTGGTGGACACGATAACCCAAATCTTATCCTTTCTAAGTTAACACCACATTAGGTCACCACATTAGGGAATATTTACACTTATTTTAATTATATAAAAATAAATATAATTTATGAAATTAATATTATTATTTTATTTTTAGTTATATTATATATTAATAGGTAAATAATTGTTGAGAAAAAAAAAATTAATTTTCTAATTTTTTTATTTATTAAAATTAAATTCAAGGTAAATATAACATATCCTGTGATGAAAAATATTTATTTAATAAATTATTTATTTTAAAATAATTAATTTTTATATTAATTATTGATATAATATTTACGTCGTAATGCGTTTAACGCTAGAGGAATTTCCTTACTGCCTATCTGTCCTCACTGTGCAATCTTTTGTTAGACAATTGAATTATACTCATCCATTGATTTGAGATACATCGACATGTGCCAGTTGTGACTAGAAACTTGCGGACGATGGCTGTTGTAACTGACGAATGCTCTCGTTTGTTGATAGATTCTCCATTCCCCTTGAGCGATCGGAAGTTCGTTTGGAGGTCCTGAATAATTACAGGTCTGGCATTTTTAGCATGGTGTTTGTGGATTTTGATGGAAATCTGCATAGTAAAGATGGATTGAAGATGTTGGAGAACGTTTGTTTTGCATTCTACCTGAGGACTGAACCTCTGCTCTTTCGAGCGCTGGAGAAAAAGCATAAAAGAAGTGAATATTTGACGCCAAAAACATGGACTGTACACAACAGTAGCCAACTGTATTATTCTTCGAAACGATCCTTCAACGCCAGCTCGATTCCGACTGTGGACATATCTTGGATTTATAATCCTAACTCGGACTCTGCAATTTCTTCCTAGAAGGAAACGTGTCCACCATGACACTTCAGATTTGGCATCCATCCTTCAGTCTAATAGACCACCTTCCATGGTATGTGCATCACTCACAAATGGTAAGCTCTCTAATACCTCTCTCCCAAACAAAATTATCAATAGTTTGATATTTTCCCATGTTTATTAGTTGACCATTGCAATTCATTTGTGTCTACTCTAACATTTTTGAATCTTCGTCACCATAAATTTGTGAAGAACAACAACAATTGGTTGTGGTCATTCCTGAGGTAATAATCATATTTAGTTTCCTAATTTCCTACATTGGTTTCGTTACTTATCAATAGCGTGAATAGCGATGGATAACGTTTGTTGAATAACTCCTTGCTACAAATCTGATAATGGGTATTCATAATGTTTGGTTGGTTTTCAGAGAGAAGTTGTTACACACGATAGTGAACCTCTGACACTGGAGTTATTTCCCCTACATCTTAGTGGCATCGCCGAACAAAAATATAAAGCAATTTACACAATGGGACTGCAAAGGTCTGTATGTAACCCTAATGAACAAGACGATGCAAGATCCAGCCGGGGACACGTTCATAAGTTTTTCCATTTCATCTCTCAGCACCCCAGCAAGTAGTGACTCTGCTTTTCTCATCTTTCTAGATAGTATCATAAGTGGTGGAGCAGGAATAGCAACGAACAAAAGCTGTTTTTTGTGTGACGATATCCATGGCTACTGCTTCTCATTATTATCTGGGTGGGCAAAAAATACTGCAGACTTTGGCTTCTTATTCATCTTGAAACTTGTGGAATTTTATTTTGGAGGAATGGTTTGTGTTTTTGAAGTTTGTTGATGGTTAAACACCTTTTCGCTTTTAAGAGGATACCACGCCAACTGTTGGGATTTCAATGCCAAGTCTTGTGAAACTGAAAGTATTTTAATATGGAGTGGATTTTCTATGAAATTATGAATAGGTTAAATTACAAATCATGGCCAGCCCAATGTTATTTCAATTTCAAAAGTAAACATAATCTTCCTATTTTACAAATGGGATTTTGCATTCATCTAGAAACTTGTGGAATTTTATTTTGGAGGAATGTTTTTTCCTTTTTCATGTCTGTTGATGCTTAAACCCAAAGTTGTTCCTCGGGACACATTTCTCTTTTAACACCACGGTTATGCACGTCTTAGGTAAACTATTTGGATTTCAATGACAACTCTCTTGTAACTAAACTAAAAGTATGTTAATATGGAGTAGTGTTGTATGTATGTGAAATAACTGCCGACCTATCCTCACTCTGCACCCTTGGATCTTTTGGTAGACGACTGAATTATAATCATATATTGATTTGAGATACACCGATATGTGCCAGTTGTGACTGGCTAGAAACTTGCGGACGATGGCGGTTGTAACTGACGAATGCTCATTTCCTGATAGATTCGCTATTCCCATTGAGCCATCGGAAGTTCGTTTGGAGGTCCGTAATCATTACAGTTTTGTCATTTTTAGCATGGTGTGTGTGGATTTTGATGGAAATCTGCATAATAAAGATGGATTGAAGATGTTGAAGAACCTTTGTTTTGCAGTCTACTTGAGGGCTGAAACTATTCTCTTTCAAGCGCTGCAGAGAAAGCAGAAAAGAAGTGAATCATTAATGCCAAAAACATGGACTGTACACAACAGCAGTCGGCTGGAGTATTCTTCGAAACAATCCTTCAACGCCAGGTCGATTCCGACTGTGGACATATCTTGGGTTTATAATCTTAACTCGGAGTCTGCAATTTCTTCCTAGAAGGAAACATGTCCGCCATGACATTTCAGATGTTACGCTGGAGATAAATGAAATTGCAGAAAGTTTCTCGGGTTTAAGGGATATAGATCTTGAATATGATTATTCGGAAAGAACTTTCTCTGAATTGAAAAATGGAAGTGACTGACCTGGAATGGGGATGCAATCATGCACGATGGAAAAACAAGAGAATACAACGCCAGGTCGATTCCGACTGTGGATATATCTTGGGTTTATAATCTTAACTCGGAGTCTGCAAATTCTTCCTAGAAGAAAACGTGCCCGCCATGATACTTCAGATGTTATGTTGGAGATAAATGAAACCGCAGAAAGGTGCTCAGGTTTAAGGGATATAGAGCTCGAATCTGATTATTCGAAAGAACTTTCTCTGAATTGGACAGTGGAAGTGACTGACATGGAATGGGGATGCACGATGGAAAACCAAGAGCAGAAAGAGCATTCATGGATGGAATCAGGGTTAAGGTTTGGCATTGGAATTGGTCCTGGGATGTGTCATGGGGTGGGAATATTAGTGAGCACATACCATGAAACTTCCGGGACTCTCAAGAAACAAATGAATATTCATAAATTTTGGCCCTATTTG
Organism: Pinus taeda; assembly: GCA_000404065.3. Lineage (NCBI taxonomy): Eukaryota > Viridiplantae > Streptophyta > Pinopsida > Pinales > Pinaceae > Pinus > Pinus taeda. The sequence goes on along the minus strand of APFE031371901.1, from coordinate 47,994 downwards.
TAGGATAGGGTTAGTAGCCTAAAATTGGCTTTTGTGAATTTTAGTTTTGCTATATTAATATTATGATAATGTTTGTAATAATGAAATGAGAGTATCAATTTTAGTTTTTTCTATTTGAATATTCTGATAATGTTTGTAATAATAAAATGAGTTTATAAATTTTTTCAATGTTGTCTTTCCGGATATTTTAAAACTAGTCTTTCTACTCTTGTGATCATCCTTTTTATCTTTTGACTTTAGTATAAACAATATGTTTGTTTGCATCATTTGAAGTGTAATTTTTGAATGCTTTGCTTTATTCCATCTATTAGTCCATTCCCATCACAAATGTGGAATAAGCAGAGAGATGTTTCTGTTTCAAGTATTTTTTTTGTTGGTTAATTTTGTTCTTGTTAAGAATTTTTTAGAATCTTAAATACCTTGCTTTATTCTATATATTAGTACATTCCCATCCCAAATGCTTTATTTTATATATTAGTAAATTCCCATCCCAAATGTTGAATAGGGAGAAATTTTCCTGTTTCAAGTATTTTTTTTCCAATTAATTTTGTCCTTGTTATGATTTTTTGGAATCTTAAATTTAAATTTTAACAGTGCATGATGCAATGCAGAATTCAATGAAATATTTTTTTTCAAAGTCTTGAATTTATTTATTCCTTAAAAAATTTTATTAAACAAATATTCAAAATCCAGCAAAAATGTAACAAAAACATTTAATAATTAAACTGTTATATAGCAATAACTTCAACAACGAAATTGAAAATAATAATTCTCAGATTCCTCACAAATATATTTGAGTACAAAGTTCCTATATTATTCCTCCAATTTCCATTGCTCTTATCATTGAATACAATTTTCAGCATCCTCACTCAAAACCACTACCTCTATAAAACCTTCCACTGCCATATTATTCTTCTGAATAATCTCTTTTTCAGATGATATTTACGTTTCAATGGGAAATCTTTGCGTCACAACCAAGCATAACAGGGTAATTGTTAGGAAAAGGTAAGATAATGAAGGCACTCCTAAACTTGAAAGATTAAGAACTAAAACCACAACTAGGCGAGTCGGCAAATGAAAGAGACAAGATACAAAGAGAAGTGCTACAGAAGTAGATTTCAATGATAATGAGCAGAAAAGTGAATCTCTGCTAAGAGCTCACAAAGACACTCCTAGTATTCATAGGGAAAAAATAGAGATGTTGTGAAAAAGGAAGATCGTGAATCTAAAAGGATAATAAAATTTATTTTTAAAGTTATTGAATTCGATAGACAATAAAGCTAATTTGATTCCATTGCACATCCAAATTAAAAATAAAGAAACTAATAATGTAAACAACCTCAACAATTATATTTCAGAATACAGAATCATAAGATGGCACAAGCACAAAAAGTTGTTCCATGGGATTACACGTGTGCAATGTCATCAGAGCGCAAATACAAGTTGATAAGTGGGAACGAAATCCCTGTTGTGGGCCTTGGCACCTATAGTTCAAGTGGGGTTGCTGTGGATTCTCTCTTCAATGCCATAGTGCAGGTAATGGACTTTGGAACTTTACTCTGAGTATAAAGTTTATTGGAATATTGTGTTATTAATGGGCTAGTTTGTACACTCGGCTTAATGGGGCTTATGAAACTGTACTCAGATTTCTAACTGATATATTTGACAACTGGGCATTGCGGAACGGTTACCGCCATATTGATACTACAAGAATGGACTTTGGAACATTACTGTGAGTATGAAGTTTATTGGAATATTGTGTTATTAATGGGCTAGTTTGTACACTCGGCTTAATGGGGCTTATGAAACTGTACTCAGATTTTTAACTGATATATTTGACAACTGGGCATTGCAGAACGGTTACCGCCATATTGATACTACAACGATATACGACGTTGAGGAGGAGGCGATGATATGAGTTTAGGCTTTTGTAGTTACTGACTAAAATTGTGGGTTTATTGAAATATTGGTAAAAATATTGCGCTGACATTGAATTGCTTCAATTTCTCTACATGGTTGATTGCTTAGTTGTGCTTTGCATATTGGCCATGGACTGAGATGCCATGGATGCAGGCATTGATAGAGAGGATCTGTTTGTGTTTGTGGTATCCAATCTTTGGTAGGAATTTACATTTCAACATTTTATATCTTTTCTACTTCAAATTGTAAATTGATCTCCCATTTAGCATATACTACAATTTGAAACCATGATTAACCAACCTGCTTCTAAACCAGCAGCCCTCACCTATATCTATTGGGCTTTTCATTATCTTTTATGTTTGGGATTTGGGCAAGTGCACTAATATGTCTCCTGACAAAGTCAGTCAAGGATGCTCTTCACAAGTCTCTTAATCATCTACAACTTGACTATTTTGATCTTTACCTGGTATGTAACCCTCATGCTTGAGGTGGTGTAATATTGTTTTACTCCATAGGTTTCTCCTTCATTTACCTGATGTGTTTGATCCACTTGGCTTATATATATATATATATATATATATGATGTATGTACTTGAATCAAAATATTGAGGATTTAACCAGGGAGTTCATGAAAAAATTAATAAAGAACTCTTGATATGAAAAACTTCTATCTTTGTTTGACAGAAACAAAATCAAACTCAAATGAGAAGTGGATTTTGTTTGGACCAATTAAAAATGACCAATTTGATTTTATCTGTGTAGAAATTTCAAACACCAAAGTCCAAAAGAGGTTGTCTTGATTTGATTCTTCTATTTATCAGGTTGTCTTGATTTGATTCTTTTTGATTCTTCTATTTATCATCTGCTATTTCAGTTCCACTGGCCATTTCACTTGAGACAAGGGGCAAGTAGCCCTCCAAAAGCTGGTGATGTGTTAGATTTAAACATGGATGGTGTATGGAGAGAAATGGAAAAACTGGTAGTAGAGAAAAAGGTTCTAGAAATTGGGATAAGTATTTTAACAGTGAAAAAGTTGGAATCTCTACTTAACCATGCAATAACTTCAAGGTTTGCTTCCCTGTCATATTTTACAGTACTTGTCAAATAATATAGATGTCACTTATACATGATATTTATACAAAGACTATGGCACATGCAGATGGAAATGCATCAAGGATGCTCTTCACAAGTCTCTTAATCATCTACAACTTGACTATTTTGATCTTTACCTGGTATGTAACCCTCATGCTTGAGGTGGTGTAATATTGTTTTACTCCATAGATTTCTCCTTCATTTACCTGATGTGTTTGACCCACTTGGCTTATATATATATATAAATATAGGATGTATGTACTTGAATCAAAATATTGAGGATTTAACCAGGGAGTTCATGAAAAAATTAATAAAAAACTCTTGATATGAAAAACTTCTATCTTTGAAACAAAATCAAACTCAAATGAGAAGTGAATTTTGTTTGCACCAATTAAAAATGACCAATTTGATTTTATCTGTGTAGAAATTTCAAACACCATAATCCAAAAGAGGTTGTCTTGATTTGATTCTTCTATTTATCATCTGCTATTTCAGTTCCACTGGCCATTTCACTTGAGACAAGGGGCAAGTAGCCCTCCCAAAGCTGGTGATGTGTTAGATTTAAACATGGATGGTGCATGGAGAGAAATGGAAAAACTGGTAGTAGAGAAAAAGGTTCGAGAAATTGGGATAAGTATTTTAACAGTGAAAAAGTTGGAATCTCTACTTAACCATGCAATAACTTCAAGGTTTGCTTCCCTGTCATATTTTACAGTACTTGTCAAATAATATGGATGTCACTTATACATGATATTTATACAAAGACTATGGTACATGCAGATGGAAATGCATCACGTGAGAAATGATAAGATTTTGAATACTTGTAGGAAGTACAAGATCCATGTTGTTGTGAATCATTACATTCCATGATTAAAAATTGTGTATTATTGGACTCAGGCTTTTAGTCCAAAAGAACAAGTTTAAATATAAGTAGATTTTAGTGATAATGAGTAGAAAATTGAATCTCTGCTAAGAGCTGACAAAGACACTCCTAGTATTCATGGGGAAAAATTAGAGATGTTGTGAAAAAGGAAGATGGTGAACCTAAAAGGATAATAAAATTTATTTTTAAAGTTACTGAACTCGATAAGCTATTTTTAAAGTAGTGTTTGGCATTGATATCGTAAATCCAACCCCACTATAACAACAATTATTATTTACTAGTTCTTAAAGTGTATTCCAGAGAAAGGCACTTTCTAGCCCTATATTCATTTAGATATAAGTTGAGATAGATATCCAACAACATAGGTTTGCTTCATCAATAAATAGAAAATAAAAATTAAGTAAAACTGGGTGTGTTACCAATCCTTGGTAGCTAAGAGCTTTTGGATGCTTACTTTCAATTTATCCTTATGGGGAAGAGTGATGAGATCTAAATATTGAGAGCCTTTTGGATGCTTAATTTCAATGTATCCTTATGGGGAAGAGTGATGATATATAAATACCCAATATGGATGTTCATGGATTGTATGGAAAGGTTTGATTGGTGTCTTTCCTGTAGTTATTTGTTTAATGTGGAAGGTCGAAAGTGGAAGGAAAGTAGGAATTGAAGAATATCCTTGGTCATAATTGGGTGATGGATCCCACCTCTTTGGGCACCAAGTTCAAATCCTTCATAATGCTTGTATTTTATCCCTTGCATATGCCAAAGCCTAAACCCCTCAAGAATGGGGCCAAAAAAGATGGAAATCAAAGGATAATTTAGGCCTAAAAGGTTTGTGTGTAGTTGAATGGCATAATTATGTAAGTAAGCTATCCTCCATGTTTATTTTCCTCTCAAGTACTAGTGAAAGGAACCGATCAAAATTGAATTCATTGTATCTAATAGGTGGTGACACCTTGAATTTCTAACTGAATTTGTGATACAAGTTTAAATTTGGAAATTTATTTTATTTAGCTTATGTGATGTCATCTTACATGTATTTCTTCAAAATCTATTAAATATTTATTATTGGAACTTGAAACACCATCTTTGAAGATTAAGAGGCAACTTATGTTGGCAATGTTATAGAATCTGTCAATTTGGCATAATATAGGTGATTAGTCTTTATCTTCTAACTCTGAATGAAATTTTGTTTACTAATTTTTATTTTCAAAGATGTTTTATATGGCACAATTCTTCTCGAATATATGCCTTAGCACATTTCTTTTACAACATTTTGGTGCAATTGCTAGTTATTGAATATGGCTTATGATGATGGGCCTCACTAGTTCACTCAGTAGTGATGTTGTATGTATAATTTGTCAGATGCTTGATTATATATGTGTGTGTGTGTGTGTGTGTGTGTTTGATTAATTAATTATATATGATGATGGTTTTTGGATTAGTAGTGATGTAGTATGTACACAATTAAATTTATGGGATGTTTGATTAACTGGTTTGAGTAAGAATATATAGAATATATATGTGTGTGATTTATAGGTGAATGTATTTCCACAAAATGGATAATATATTTCAAATAAGTTTGTGATTTTATTATTAAAATACAATTTTTAATGCATAAATGATTCAGTTGCTTAAAAGCTCATGAGGCCTTGAAATTCTATAGACTAAACAACTTAAACTCAAGTTTTTAAAATTTCTGTCAATTTGGCAATTAAACAGAAAAAACATTTTGAAAACAAATATTTTTATCTATAGTAACTATATGTATATATATTAATTTAAATTTTAATAAGATTATACGTAAAAAAAAATTAGTATTATTAACATAGTTAAACTGAATTGGTAGAGATTTAATTAATCATTAATAATAGTTTTGTATATAGAAATTAAATGTATATATATAATTGTATTAAAAATATTAATATGCTTTATTAATATTAAAATATTAATAATTCCCACCTATAGATCACGTAATAATTCAATAGACTAATGAAAAATACTTGATCTACTTCTACAACCAATTTAGCGGAAGCTTAATTGAACATGAACAACATCAATAAGAACACATATAACTGATATGGAGAAATCAATCACACATAACGCAGAAGATATAACTCGAGGAAAGCCTCAGCCTAAAACCACAACTCTGTATTATCATACAATTGGAAATATAGTGAGTGTTACAAAAAGAATCAACTCAAAAGCTATTATTCTCTCTCTGCAATACCTTTGATGCTCATAGACAGTCAAAGCCCTCTATCTAACCTCTGGTATACCCTCCAAGCCTCCTATTTCTTTGCACAATTTTGATTGGGGTCCAGTGCAACCACTTGTGTGAATTGGCCTCTTCACACACTCACTAACCTCTGATCCAACTATGCAATCCTGAAGGAGATAAATCCTCATCCATGGATGAGCTTCCTTTATAGGAAAAATTTCATCCAACTGATAATACATTGTCATTTCTTTGATCTCAATTGGGTCTTTGTCTGAACTGACATGCATGAGTTATTTATGATAGAATCATCAGTTATCTGAAGTATAGCAGTGATATGCAAGCATGCATTAACTAACTGAACTCACATTAATTTAAAGAAACTATTTAAATCAATCTAATTAGAATTGACTCGGTTAACTAAGCCAACTAATTACAACTCAAATTAGAACTCATCCTTATCTCTTTAATTGATGGATAAATTCCTCAATTAATAGAGAAACTGTTGCATGTCCTCACATAGACTTCATGTTTCATTTTTCACAACTAATTAATTCATGGTGAATTAATTAATTTATTTTCAAACAGTTGTTAGGTTCAAATTTAAATTTTACTTCCTATTTTTGTCCTCACATAGACTTCATGTTTCATTTTTCACAACTAATTCATTCATAGTGAATTAATTAATTTATTTTCAAACAGTTGTTAGGTTCAAATTTAAATTTTACTTCCTATTTTAGTCCAGGGACCGACTAAAATTGGAATCCATCTTGAACTGTTAAAAATAGCAATGTTATTTTTAGCACTTCCATTTCTTATTCCTTGTTGCTTAATCCAACACTCGTACTTGAACTACTATTTATAGCAGTGTTATTTTTATCACTTCTTTTTTTAGCATTTCTTATTGCCATTTTCAACACTCCCTCTCAACAAGAAAGGCATCCAACTCGAACTCGATCCTGTACATTTGGAATGTTCTGCATGCAACACTTCTCCCAAGTGTGGACACTCCAGTAACTCTAGAAACAAAAAAAAACTCCCAACTGACCTCTCTATTAGGCTAGAAACATACTCTAATGCTAAAGCTCTATCTGCCACAAATTCTCCCTCTCTGACCTCTGAGTTGCTACAACACTCCATGCATCTCGTACCATAGCACACCTCTTTATGCCATCCTGCACTGGTGCAACACTCTTGTGCCTCTCGCATTGTTGCAGCCTGCTAGCTCTACACTGTCTTGGGACACTTGCACTGTAGCTCTCTCTGTTGCTCCATCCGCATCTGTCTCTACCCAATCATCCAGTCATGCTACTCCTCGTTAGGGCTTCTGTAGCAAGGTCTACCCAAAGAGGCCATGTACCTCAAGGATCCTACCCCTATTTCAACCATGGATAATCACTTCACATCGCCCCACCTCACACCTAAAGGTATGGATGCATGTGATCCCTCTGCCCACATGGCTCGAAATTTCCCCCTGCTGGAGGTCTTTGCATGAGTGAATGTCTCCACTCTATCTCCTCTCAGCTTCCCCAGTTGTGGCTGCTCCACAACCTCCAAAAGTTGCTTCACCAGTCATGGCTCATCCATAATTGTCTGAGACTTCTTTTGGCGCTACATGTTGAGAGGTAATGTACTCTCCCTCTCAACCACCAAGTATTTAACATTTGCCTTGCTCCTCGAGGCTTTGCATGCATCTTGTACCTCAAGTGCATATAGGTTCTTGGCTAGCACACCAATTTGTTTCATATTTCCCGCCGTCACGAAATTTTCTAGGAAAAGAGTTTATTTTAAATCAGTGATATCTCCCTCATCTGAACTCTGATTCAGCCGATTTGTTTTTTGAATTCGTGTCTTTTTCTGCAAGGAATCCAAATATACTATTTTTTTCTGAAATGTTTTCACAAAATTTTTCAGATCTGCTTCAAAAACGCACGGTCCAAAACTCAAAACTTTGAAATCTCCTCTCCTTTGTATATTGTTCTTCGCTTTGATCACCTTTGCTCTGATACCATGTAGGAATTCTCACCTGTAGATCACATGATAATGCAATATACTAAAGAAAAATACTTGTTCTACTTCTACAAACAATTTAGCAGAAGCTTAATCGAACATGAGAAACATCAATAAGAACACATAACTGACATGGAGAAATAAATGACACATAACATAGAATATATAACGCGGGGAAAGCCTCAGCCTAAAATCCCAACTCTGTGTTATGATACAAGTGGAAATATAGCCAGTGTTACAAAAGGAATTAGCTCAAAAGCTATCGTGCTCTCTCTGGCAATACCTCTGTTGCTCATAGACAGTCAAAGGCCTCTATCTAAACTTTGGTTTGCCCTCCAAGCCTCATATTGCTTTGTGCAATTTTGATTGGGGTCCAGTGCAACCACTTGTGTGAATTGGCCTCTTCACACACTCACTAACCTCTGATCCAACTACGCAGTCCTAAAGGAGATAAATCCTCATCCATGAATGAGCTTCCTTTATAGGAAAATTTTCATCCAACTGATAGTACATTGTCCCTTCTGTGATCTCAACTCGGTCTATGTCTGCACTGATATGCATAAGTTATTTATGAGAAACTTATCAGTTATCTCAGTACAACAGTTATATGCAAGCGTGCATTAACTAATTGAACTCACACTAATTTAAACAAATTGTTTAAATCAATCTAACTGGACTTGACTCAGTTAACTGAGCCAAATAACTACAACTCAAATTAGAACTCATCCTTATCTCTTTAACTGATGGATAAATTCCTCAATCAATAGAGAAACTGTTGCATGTCCTCACATAGACTTCATGTGATTTTTCACAACTAATTAACTCATGGTGAATTAATTAATTTATTTTCAAACAACTGTTAAATTGAAATTCGAATTTTACTTCCTATTTTAGTCCAAGACTAAAATTGAAATCCATCCCGAACTGCTAAAAATAACAATGTTATTTTTAGCACTTCCATTTTTCATTCCTTGTTGCTCAATCTAGCACTGGTATCTGAATTGCTATTTATAGTAGTGTTATTTTTAGCACTTCTATCTGAACTGTTATTTATAGTAGTGTTATTTTTAGCACTTCTATTTTTAGCATTTCTTGTTGCCATTTTCAAAAGTTTCATAAATAATTAAAACATAAATAACTAAAGAAATGTATTTTTATTTAAAATTAAAATAAAAAAATTGCTATTTAATAATTTGATAAATTCAATTCACAGGTTAGTTTAATATGATGATTAATGTGTTATGAAGAATTATTGTAAACCATGAGATTGGGTCAAATATTTTTTGGGTAAATAAAAAAAATTTGACAAATTCAAATATAAAAGAAATTATGCTAATTATTATTAATAATATACTAATAATTTTTACTTATATTTAAATGTTAATTATTTTATATGACAACATCATATATTATATATGACAATATCCGATGATGATGATGATGATGATGATGAATAATTTCCAATAAGACCAATATGGTTTATGGAACCTTATGAAGGAAAGAGATTAATTGAGGTTCTTTAACATTGTATTTCTATGCTAAAAATTAAGTGAAAGAAGCATTCCCAAATCACCATAGTGATGTTGACTTAACATGTTGAGAAGGTTGGTAGTGTGACAAATATTTTGAAATTTAGAAGGGATGTGAGTAAAAGTTGGACAATCTAAGAAAAAATGTTTTTCATCTTCAACCCTCTTAGTATTGTGTAGGTGACAGACTCTTTCATCCCATGGCTTTTTGGAAATTGACCAGTGTCAAGTTTCACTTTAAATCTCATGAGAATTATTTTTCATCTTAGCAATGTTGATTTTCTTCTTAACACTAGTCAAGACAGATAGATAAGTTTTCTTTTCAAGGATGAGTTTGATCACCTCCTTATAATATATTAGTTTACTTTTTCCCTCTAAACATGTGTTTCCCCTCAACTTATCCTTAAATTTAGAAGTAATTATACTTTTAATATTATCTTTATTCTTCAAGGTGATATCCTCCCTTATCCCCCAACTATATAGACAAAATTGGACATCCTTAGGTCATACTCGCTTGAGCCAAAGGTGAGGATTTTGGCTAGTGTTGGAAGCAAATTTAGGAAACCGCTTGGCTTTAATGTTGAATACATTCTTCTTGTACATGAGATACCTAGTTTTAGCCATGCTTTCAATGGTGGAAAGGCTATATTCAATTAGGAGGATAGGGTAGAGAGTATTTACTTTAATCTTGAGGTTGTAGGTTATAAATTTTCTTTGGATCTACTCAATCTTCCTCCATGACTCTCTAGATATATTGCAACCCAAAACCTCACATCCATATAAAATAATAGGGGTGATGAGAGTCTCAAAGAGGAGTGTTTTTTAATTCCAAATCCAAATATTTGTCGACTTACAATTACTTTCAAGCCCATACTAATCTTTCCATCCTCCATTTATCCTTTTCTCAATGCTATAATTTCAATTGAGATGATGATGGATGTTGTTTCCTAAATATTTGTATGAAGAAAATTTATCTAAGTAGTTATTATCATAGTGTTATCGGGAATAGTGTCCACTTGGATGCTGCTATTCCCACTAAGATGGGTGGCTATCTTAGAAACAAACAAGTAAAGTCTACTTTCATTTTCTTTTATGAAAATAAACAAGAGGAGAACCAAGAAGACCAACCTTAGTCTTGTGCTTGATTTCCTCTCCTTCTTGATAGAGCTTCGCTGCTTCTTCCTCGTCTGCCCAGCTTCAAAGAGAACCTGTGGAATCATAGCAGCATACTACTATTGAAGAAACAAAGATCTATATTCATAAATAACACAGGACCAGATGTGTGTTAACCATATAAATGCACATATAAACAAGTACACAAGAATATGGAAGAAAACTAGCATAGCTTTATTAAGATGAAAAGTAGCAAGAGGATTACAACCATATGTTTTGACCGAGCATCATCCTCCAGCTAGGAATCCCTTATTCACCTCAAGCAAAGCTTGGATCACCCAACACTATGAATGTACACCAGAAAACCAACAACACTTCTCTATAAGATACAAAATTCCAGCCTCTGGATCTCTGTGATGAGGGATCCATATATAGATGATTACAGAGATGTGAGTCATCTTTTTGGATCTTGATTAGTGTCTTCTCTCTGATAGTTCCTGCTTCCACTTGGAGAATGATGATCTCCTACTCATCCCTGGTCGAAAATGGAGTGGCAAGTGTCAGAGGGGAAGTTTCTGGAAGATTCCATGATCTTCCACCTTGCATTTTGTCCCTTCCATTTGTCCATTCCCGACCATCGCACCCTATAGAGGAGCAAATCAGTATGCATCGCACCCTGTACATTGGGAAGGTGATATGCATCGCACCCTCTGCATTGAGCTTTCAGTATGGTCCAGTTTTGACCATTTATGAAGAGTTTTCAGTGGATAACTTCTGGGAGATGATGTAATCAGTTGACCTTGTTCCTTTAGGCATTGAAGCAACACTTTTAGGGAATTAAGAGCCCTCAGTTTATGGACATTTGTGATTGGGGTTGAAGTGCCCAAAAATGTCTATAACACACTTGGTCCTCCACTTTAATATTTCCAACCCACTCTATTTTCCCGACACAATGGGGAAAAGGTATTACAAATACCACAGGGTGGAACCTCTAGTTATGAAACCTCTAGGCGGGCCCACTATGCCACGTCTTCTTGACGCTTAGTCAACCTGACACTCCCTTGTAAGCTATTCCTTCCAATTTTTTGGAATAAGACTTCAGGCCTGAATCCTGTCATTTCTCTCTCCTGACTCTATTTACTCCCATAACCCAATGTCATTACTTAACGATTTCCTCTTTGCTTTGAAATGACTAAGTGTTAGCTCTTATTTTCTCTTTCTTATCCTTGAAATACTTCGTCACTCCTGCAATTCTCTTTCCTCCTATGGATCTTAAAATTAAAGATCCACCTCAATCTCTGTTAATTTACACACTACATCAAAGTTAAGAGACTAACTGTCGCACCCTTTTTACATGCTCGTGCTGTGCAACTCTGATTGTTTGGATCATCGCTTTGTGCACTCATTCTTCTGCTACCCACTCTGATCTTACTTTGTAGCACGATCATTGATCACTCTGTTGATCAATGATCTCTGCTTCCAAATATTACGTTCTTGCTTCTTCCAAGTGCTACAAACTTTTGATTTTGTACAATTCTACTTCAATATCACTTCCTCTATTAGATCTGGACCTCTTGTTCCTCCCTATAACTTATTTTCTCTTGGTTATATCTCAGCCTTTGCATCAACCTATGGTTATTTTAGGGCGTGAATCCCTCGTGAGCTTTAGACCTATAGTAACAAGTAATTGTACATGTGCATCTAAATATTAATAAGGCTTGGCATATTATAGTAATAAGAATTGGCACTTCAATACATTCAAGACATAGTGATTCTCCTCATATGTCATACATAATAACTTACAATAGGCCCTTTGGTTTGGATTACATCATTTAGCCCTCTCTTAGTCTTTTGGCCCTATTCGACCTTCAAGCCTCTCTATTCTCTCTCTCTACACTTGGACCCTTCTCTACTCTATCTCCCATTTAAATTGCATATTTATACAAGAAGGATCCATAGCCAAATTCCGGTTTAGATCCACTATTTCCTCACCTAAAGTAAATCCTATAGATCCATATTTATCTCAAAAGATCTAACTAATCCTCAAATCTCTCTAACTCTCTCAATATTCTCGAGACTTCTCCCAAAGAATATATTTGATTATAGTTTCATTTCTAAATGCATTTTTTTTTATAACTCTCTAAAAACATAGGAAATACAATAATTAAATTACTTTCAATTAGGGAACAAACTCCCTTGGTAATGAATATACCCCTATCCTAGTCTATATCCATTTTGACTTAGAGGTAAGATGCTCCTGCATCAATTTCCTATCAATGTTGTTCCCCTTCTTCACCAATACCTTGTTTTCTTCCAAGAATTCTCCCCTCAGCTCTGACCATGGTATCTTCCTAGAATACTAGTGTTCTCCCACTTATGGTAGTCCCAATATAGTGGCTATCAGTTCTTCATTGACTATAACTAGTTTTCACCTTATTGTCATTTTGTCATATTGTATATTTAGGGAAAACTCAAGTGCAAAATTTTCATCAAACCCTTGCAATATCTTTGTCTACTCTATACATCCTACTACTTGTAATATGGCCCAAATGTGGTCATAAAATTATAGTAGGAGGGTCTTAAAAGGCTTTTGATTTATCAGGTCACCACTCATTATGTTGTTCGAAAAACAAAGAACTACCAATTGCAATGTAGATGAACAATATGTTGGGAGGTAACATTTTCAATTAAGGCAATATAATCATGAGAAATGGTGAAGGTCATGCCATAGGGTATGGTGGCAGTGGAGTGATAAGAGAATAATGGTGAATTATGCATGTGAATCATTACAAGGTAAGTGTGATTACTTCCACTTTTAATTTCTGATGTTATGTAAAGAAAGTCTACAATTTTTCAATGCTTACCATCGTTATGAGTTGGAAATCCTCACTAGGTTGGTGGCGATAAGTGTGTCACTTCTTGTCTCCTTTTCTAATGTTGATAATGGAATAGGAGTTAGCTGTAGCTATATTTTGGTGAAGGTGTTGCAACAATTATCTACATCAATGTTACAACAATGAACATCGAAAGGTGTTACAACAACAAACATTGACTTGGGCTAGTGGAGAGGTGTCACAGCAACTATTGTAATGGTGTTGTAGCACAATCATCATGTTATCCCAACTAGGAGGTGTTGCAACAACTATGTTGTATACTGACATTACACCCAATGAAAGGTATTGCAACCAACATCATATTGTTGTTGCAAAAATGGCGTTACAACTAACAAGTGTTGCAGTAATTTATATACCCTTCCCCATATCTTGAGAACTTCTAGAGAGTGTGATCTAGATCTTTTTACTTCATTGATGCATTCAAAATTGCATTTGAAAATAAATCATGTAACTAGAAGCACATACACATGAAATAAGAAGAATTAAAAGGAAAACGTAAAGAGAAAAAAGACACAAAAGCTTGATAACGAAGTTCACTTGATGTGGACTGCGTCTCTGAGCCCTCTTTAAAGTGGCAAGGTCTTGATGATGAACAACACTTGTTGGTTTGAAGCACATCAGCCAAAAATTTATCTTATGTGATTTCTTCCGAAAGACTTTGTTTAAAACCTATTCATTCATCAACATAAAATAAAAATGAATACATGGAAACAATACACCTTATACCTCCCCTTTTGGGGATGGCCCAAAAATTCATAGCTCTACTAAAGAAACATACTACATGGTTGGATTCGTGGTGAAATTTCATGAAATTTGACTATAAAGTCAACCCAATTCTGTTCTAGTGACCTCTTGAGCTCTAGGGAATATTTTAGATTCCTTGTAGATTCTATATGGATTATTCCATAAAATATTCCCTTGGGATATTTTTCTCAAAATCCATGCATGAGTATGTCCCTTGGGAGGATGGTTCTGACGTTTTGGTTCCATAGGTTTCGACGCTCTATTCCGCCGCTCGTTCCTCTCCCCCATGGCCCTAGATGAATAACATGTTAAATAGTGGCTTTGTGGTAGATATACCAAAGGTGTCTGCTTGGCCCAATGGTAGTAGGATCCCCACTAGGCCATTAGCCTTATGATGATCACAAGGTCGAGTCTTGTGTGGTCGGTTTTTCGTTTGTATTGTTTTGAAGTCATGTTATTTGGTGTCACCACACCATTAGACGTTGGTGGAAGTTTGGCCAATGGTCTTATTGGGTGGGTTAAAATACTGACGATGTTAATACAATAATAACAATTGGGGGTTGGGGTTGGGTTGGCTAGGTTTGATTGTTGGCTATCCAAACCCTTTTTTTTATTATTATTTTTATTTCTTTTGAATTTAAATTTAGAGTCTTGCCAAGTTTTGTTGCCGAATTTTTAGGGCTCATTGGGAAAATAAAGTAGGAAAACATTTGGTCACTTTCATCACCAAAAAGGTCCAAAATGTCGCCTCATTAAGAAAACATACAAGCTGCTGACTTCACACCACGCGACACATTTTGATTCACACGTACGATTGACTAGGTCATTGATTGGGCTTCTGACGTCACCGATCACATGTCATATGTTGATTGACTACTTATTGACCATACAACATGTCATCATGTTGACGTTAGAAGCCATAAATATGACATCAACATCCATGATGCCGATGTTAATGCCACGTGGAAACCTGTGGCTCCTACCTGCAAAAATTTTAGTTGTTTCTCAAAAACTTCAGCAGAACATAACTTTCACATACAATGTCAGACTGAGGTTCCATTTGTGCTGTTGGATTCAAAACAATGAGCTCTTCCATTTTTTTATAGGTTTCATTAATTTTTAAGGACTTAAAAATTTGGCCTTTTGGGATCCTCCTAGATCATTCCTCCCCACTGAGGAGCTTTTGGTCTTCTGAAAGCATGAAAACAAGCCGCAATATGCTATACTCCCCCATCTATGCAATAAGTGGCCTTAAATGCCACACTTTCCTTCTACTTCATCTTTGTTCTTCAAAGCCATAAGTGATGAACCAACACCTGTATTCTATGCAAACATGTAGTACAATTTGCAGAATACATGTTCTTTGACAATACCAAACATGACCCAAGCAAATCCAATACTTTCCAAGAGTTTATAACACACTCATTGGTCAAGTTTACATCAGAATCATAACATAAATCATACTCAAGCTATCAATGAAAAAGGCCAAAACATCATCATGTTACATTCATAAGTGATGGAAAACACTTCATCACTTTTACAATTATTTCGCAACATGTGACTTACAAAATGAGGCCATGTTCAACTACTTGAAAATGATACCCATTTCTTACCAACCAGGTGAACGTGTTCTCTTCCTGTAGCTAACTTTCTTCATTGATGGGTTCTTCTTCCTTCAAAGGTTCTTTTTGGTCATGGAATACCCAACATGTGGCTCTCTCATATTTGTCCTTGTTACAATGACTGCAATAGTCCTTCCTCCTCCAAACTTTTTGGACCTTCTTTGAATGCTTGTTCTTGGTGCATCCGTGATAAGGAGGAATTCCTATGGAATCCTCACTATCACTGGAATGTTGTCATGTGCTCCCATCATACATCATTTCTTTGGTCACTGGTTGTCTTGAAGCATTCTCCAACCTCCTTTCTAACATAACCAAGTCTTGCATAGCAAGACAAGTCCTGCACTTTGATGGGATTGACAATGCCATGGCCAATAATTTCAAGGCCCTTCCCTTGAAACCCCATTTTCTTCAGAAACTTTGAACCAATTCTTGTAATATGTTTCTCAAAAGTAGAGAAATATTCGTAATAAGAGAACATGAAGCTGAAAAACCACTTTTTACATTAGGTGCTCGTGATGATGGCTTGCCACGTTGCAACCTTTCCAAGGCCTCCTCCTTGGCTTGTAACTGATGTTGTAAATTTTGTTTCTCCTCTTCTGCTTCTTGTAGTTGTCTCCTCAGTTCAACATTCTCTTCTTGAATACTTTGGTTGATCTCCTAAAGTTCCTCAAGCCATGCAATTTTTGGTGCTATATTCATCTTT
Source organism: Pinus taeda (assembly GCA_000404065.3). Taxonomy (NCBI): domain Eukaryota; kingdom Viridiplantae; phylum Streptophyta; class Pinopsida; order Pinales; family Pinaceae; genus Pinus; species Pinus taeda. The sequence continues at coordinate 31,266 of APFE031371901.1, read as the reverse complement.
AGCACAACCTTTGCTGCAATCTTGACCTCATTACCTGAGTCAGAACCCAAGTCAACTGGTCCAACACCTACAAATCCTGTAGATGTGATATTCTTGTCATCCTATGATTCAGGTTATTGGTCTTGTTGCATGGTAGTGACCATCTTATGCTTCTCTTTTCTACAATTCCTCTTTGGCTTCAATTCCATATGCAGCTTCTAGCAATTCTCCTCATCACACCCTTGTTTCTCATAATGAGTGCAAGAGGGTTTTGCTTCCTTTTTCTTTGTTGTTGCCGCCGCTCTTTGCATAATTATCTTTTTCATAGTTTTCCCTACTTTCAAGGTGAATGGATTTCACACTAGTTGCATCAATAGTAGCAGGCTCAAACAATAATAAATAATGTATGATATAGCTATGTAATGTGCCAATATACCTTGTTACAGTCTCAAGTGAATCTAGTGGAATGCCCAAGTTTAAAGCTTGTTTTGTAAATTCCTCAGTGAGACTTTGCACACTTTGGCCCTTGTTTTTCCTCAAATATTTCCATTCCATCAAAGCCTTTTTCTGATAGCCCAAAGGATAAATTTGATATTTCAATGCAAAAACAAAATCAAACCAGGAGGATAGGAGTTTCCCACATTTTTACGATCTTTATGAATATTTCTCTCCCACCAAAAGAGAGCAGTGCCACTCAACCGAAGAGATGCTAATTACATCATGCCCTCATCTTACTTGATTCATTGTATCCATCAATATACTTCAACCTGCCTGACCTAATTTTTTAACTTCTCCGCACTACACTCTTCGTCATATATGGGAAAATCAAACTTTACATCAATCCTAAAAAAGGATTTTTAGAAGCATTCTTATGATGCTGATTAGAATGATGAGAAGATGAAGAAGAAGAACTTTCATTGGAATATGGAGATGGGGATTTAAGAGGCTCTCCTCCTTCTCCTTGATTTACGTAGGCATGATCACCTGGTTCTTTCTTCTCCTGCTTTGTCATTGTCTTCTCATACTTTGCAAACATTTTATCAACTTTGTTGACCATGCTCTAAAATGCCTTGTAAGAACTTCACTCTTCCTCCAACCGAGCTTATTCATCTCCCATTTTCTTTCTTCATGTTGCATGCCTTGCTTATAGATCAAAGGGCTTAAGTTTACCTTTAACATTTTGGATTTTTTCCCTGGTCATCATACACTTGCAATTCACATCAACAAAAAACCCACTCTCATACCAAATTTGATCTGAATATTTTTACTTCATTGATGCATTCAGAATTTCATTCTAAAATAAAGCATGTAGCCATAATTTCATCCACATGAAATAAGGGGAAATTAAAATTCAACCATAAAAGAGAAAAATACACCAAATCTTGATAACGAAGTTCACTCTATGTGGGCTACGTCTCCATACCCTGCTCAAAGTGGGGAGGCATTTTCATTTATCAGTAGAAAAATCAAAATAAATACATAGAAAATATACACCTTCTGCCTCCAGTTCTGGGGATGGCCTGAAAATGCACAACTATACTGAAGAAATAGACAACGCAATTGGATTCATGGTGAAATTTCATGAAATGTGCTATAAATTTGACCCAATTCTATTATGGTGACCTCTAGAGCTCTAGAGAATCTTTTAGATTCCCTACAAATTCTCTATTGAATATTCTAGGGTATATTCCATAGAATATTCCCCTGGAATATTTTTCTCGATATTCATGCTCAGGAAGGCCCTTGGGCACACAGTTCCAAAATTCTGGTTCCACAGGCTTCAACACTCCATTCTAATGCTCATTCCTCTTCCCCTTGGCCCTTGGTGAATGACGAGTTAAATAGTGGCTCGGCGGAAAACCTATCAAAGGTGGCTACTTGGCCAAACAATAGCGAGCTCCCTGCTGGGCTATTGGCCTCTTGTTGGTCATGGGGTCAAGTCCTGGGTTGTCATTTTATTGTTTGTATTGTTTTGGAATCGTGTTATTTGGTATCACTATGTCGTTAGATGTTGTCAGTGGTCCGACCAATAGTCCTGCTAAGTGGATTCAACTCCTGCTGGTCATTCGACCCATTTTTATTATCATTATTTTTTTAATTTAAATTTGGAGTCTTGCCAAGTTCTGTTGCCAAATTTTTAGGCTTCATTGGGTAAATTAAGTAGGAGAAAATTTGGTCACTTACGTCACCGCAAAGTTCCAAAACATCGTCTGATTAAGAAAATCAACATGCTGATGACTTGGCACCAGATGGCACAATTTGATTTGCCCCTACTGCTGACTGGGTCACTAACTGGGATGTTGATGTCATGCTGATATCACCTACCACTTGTCGTCTCTCGATTGGATACCTGCTGGCTATACTTCCACATCATAATGTTGACATCAACATCTATATTGTTGATGTTAGCACCATGTAGTAGCCTATGGGTCATGCCTACATAAAATTTAGTTGTTTCTCAAAACTTCAACAAACCATAACTTTCACATATGGTGTCAGATTGAGGTGTTGTTTGCATTTTTGGATTTATGATGATGAGCTATTCAATTTGGGATAGGTTTCACGAAGATTTGAGGACTTATTTTTTTTTTTTCCTTTTAGGATCCTCTTGGATCAGAGTGCAAGTTTGTTCTTATGTAGTGGCAATAAAGGTGTCATCAAAAGGAATCTGCAAGTCTCATGAGTAGGAGGATCTTGACATAACCATTAAGGTGTCCTTATTCTCATGATATATGTTTCAATTTATTTTTTTATTTCTTTATTTAACATATGTTTCTTTTTTTCTTGAATAAAAAATAAAAAATGAATCATTCGGAGGGGATTTCTCCTTTATGGACAATTTCCAAATTGTTGTTGGGCCACCTTCATTGATCTTTCTTAAACATGACTCTTTTGATAGGGACCCATGATATAGTCAAATCCTATGACCATTTGGCATACGATTTGACCAAGTTGATTTACCTTCATGTAAAGTGTACGCTCGCTGTTGCTTCTACTGAAACCTTCTTTGATGAGATACAAATCTATCTTGTTGTACCAAGCTCTTGGCACTTGTTTGATCCCATAAAGAGCTTTCTTCATCCTGAAGATTTTCTCTTCATGTCCTTTGATCTCATACCCTAGTGGCTACTATGCATAAAATTCTTGTGAAATGTCATTCAACAATGCAAATTTCACATCCATTTGATATTCTTTCCATTTATTTTCGACAACCAATGCTAAAACTATTTGTACTATGCCCAATTTGGCATCAGGTGCAAATGTTTCTTCAAAGTTGATCCTCGGTTGCTGCATGGAACCTTGATTTATGTCCAATGCATATAACCTGGCCTCAAAATTCCAACCTTTCCTTTTATCTACTTTTTCTTTGAAATTTCAGGCTAAATCCTGTTCGGGTGGTCCACTTACCATGCAAGCCCACTCCTTTATAGGCTGACACAATAAAGCATACACTCATAATAACCCACTGAGATAGAAACTCCAGGCGGGACTTACTTATTTCTCCGACCAATGCTTCCAACCTACTTACAATCATTAAAGATTATAAATTCCTATGGTAAATACATTTAGGCAAACCCCACTTGGTATGGTTCCAACCCACTCTATTAGCCCAATGTAATGAGGAAAAGGCATTACAAATGTCGCAGGGTGGAACCTCCGATTGAAAAACATCTGGGTCGGTCCACTATGCCACATCCACCTAACACTTAGTCAACTTGACACTCCCTTGTATTCTCTTTCTTCTACTTTCAAGGATTAAAACTTCTGGTTCAACTCTAGTCATTTCCGTCTCCTGGATATGTCTACTCCCATAACTTGACCCTGTTAGTTAACAATTTCCACTTTGCTTCAAAAAGACTAAGTGTTAGCTTCTATGTGCTCTTGCCTGTGCTTGACTTCCTTTGTCGCTCTTGTAATGCTATTTCTTCTTGTGGATCTTAAAATTAAAGATCCACCCTAGTCTCTATTAATTTATGCACTTCGTCAAAGTTAATAAACTAACTATTGTGCCCTTTTTCCATGCTTCTGCTGCACAACCTTGATTGTTTGGATCATCACTCTATGCACTGATTCTTCCATTTCCCACTTTGATCTTACTTTGTAATGGGAACTCTGCGGATCAATGATCTCTGCTTCTAAATCTTCCCTTCTCGCTTCTTCAAAGTGCCACCTCTTTTGAGTTTGCACAATTCCGATTCAACCTCACTTTCCTCTATTCAATCTTGACCTCTTCTTTCCTCCATACAACTTATTTTATCTTGGTTATGTCTCGGCCTTTGCATCAACCTCTAGTTATGTTAGGGCGTAAATCCCTCCTGGGATTTAGACCTATAGAAACAAGTAATTGTGCATGTGCATATAAACATTAACAAGGCTTGGCATCTTATAGTAACAAAAATTGACACTTCAATACATTCGAAATAGAGTGATTCTCCTCATATATTATATACAATAAATTACAAAAGGCCCTTTGGCTTGGATTACATTATTCAACCCTCTCTAGGCCTTTTGGCCCTATTCGACCTTCAAGCCTCTCTATTCTCTCTCTATACACTTGGCCCCGTCTCTACTCTATCTCCTATTTAAATTACACATTTAACAAGAAGGATCGAAAACTAGATTTTGGTTCAGATCCACTATTTACTCACCTAAACTAAATTCTCTAGATCCACATTTCTCTAAAACTATCTAACTAATCCTCAAATATCTCTAACTCTCTCAATATTCTAGAGACTTCTCCCAAAGAATATATCTGATTACAGTTGTATTTATAAATAAATATTTTTTCTAGAACTCTCTAAACACATAGGAAATACAATAATTAAATGATTACATTCAATTAGGGAACCAACTAGTCGAAATCCATTTTGACTTGGAGGTAAGATGCTCCTACATCAATTTCCTATCAAAGTTGTTCCCCTTCTTCACCAATACCTTGTTTTCTTCCAAGAATTCTCCCCTCAGCTCTGACCACTTATGGTAGTCCCAATATAGTGGTTATTGGTTCTTCATTGACTATAACTAGTTTTCCCCTTATTTTCATTTTGTCATCTTGTATATTTAGGGAAAACTCAAGTGCAACATTTTCATCAAACCCTTTCAATATCTTTGTCTACTCTATGCACCATTCTACTTGGAATATGGCCCAAATGTGGTCATAAAATTATAGTATGAGGGTCTTAAAAGGCTTTTGATTTATCAGGGGACCACCCATTATGTTGGTTGAAAAACAAAGAACTACCAATTACAATGCATATGAATAATTTGTTGAGAGGTGACATTTTCAATTAAGGCAATATATTCATGAGCAATGGTGAAGGTCGTCTCATAGGGTGTGGTGGAATTAGAGTGATATGAAAATAATGGTGAGTTATGCATGTGAATAATTACAAGGTAAGTGTGATTATTCCATATTTTAGTGTTATATGTTATGTAAAGAAGGTCTATATTTTTTCAATGCTTACCATTGTTATGAGTTGGTGATCCTCACTAGGTTGTTGGCAATAAGTGTGTCCCTTCTTTTCTCCTTTTCTAATGTTGACAATGGACTAGGAGTTGGATATAGCCATAGTTTGGTGAAGGTTTTGCAACAATTATCAAAATCAATGTTACAACAATGAACATTGAAAGCTGTTGCAACAACAAACATTGTCTTGGGCTAGTGGAAAGGTGTCAGAACAAATATTGTAATAGTGTCATAGAAAAATAATTATATTATCCCAACTAGAAGGTGTTGTAACAACTATGTTGTATCAAATAAAATTTTACCCAATGAAAGTTGTTGCAAACAACAAGACTATAGCCTTCCCCATATCTTGAGCACATCTAGAGAGTGTGGTCCAAATCTTTTTACTTCATTGATTCATTCAAAATTTCATTTTAAAATAAAGCATGTAACTATAAGCGCATACACATGAAATAAGATGGAATTAAAAGGAAAACATAAAGATTAAAAGAAACCAAAGTTTGAAAATGAATTTCACTTGATGTGGGCTACGTCTTTGGGCTATGCTCAAAGTGACAAGACCTTTTTATTCATCAACATCAAAATCAAAATGAATACATGGCAATAATACACCTTATACCTCCACTTCTAGGGATGGCCTAAAAATTCACAACTCTACTAAAGAAACAGACAACCCAGTTGGATTCATGAAGAAATTTCATGAAATTTGATTGTAAAGTCAACCCAATTCTGTTCTGGTGACTTTTGGAGCTCTAGGGAATCTTTTTGATTCCCTACAGATTCTATATGGAATATTCTAGGGAATGTTCTATAAAATATTCCATTGGAATATTTTTCTTGAAATCCATGCTTGAGTGGGTCCCTTGGGTTCACAGTTTTGACGTTCTGGTTCTAGATGGTTTGACGCTTCGTTCCATCATTCGTTCCTCTCCCCCGTGGTCCTCGACAGATGACGGGTAAATAATGGCTTGGGGGATAGACCTACCAAAGGTGGACACTTGGATCAATGGTAGTAGGCTCCCTACTAGGCTGTTGGCCTCACGATCAACACGAGGTGGAGTCTTCATTGGTCATTTTGTCATTTGTATTGTTTTGGAGTCATGTTATTTGGCACTACCTCACCATTAGACATTGTCGACAGTCTGACTGGAGGTCTCATTGGGCAGGTTAAAATACTTCCAATGACAATATAATAATAAAAATTGGTGGTTGGGGATGGGTTGGATGGGTTTGACCGTTGGCCATCTGAACCCTTTTTATTATTATTATTATTATTATTTTTGAATTTAAATTTTGAGCCTCTCCAAGTTTTGCTACCAAATGTTTAGGGGTCATTGGGAAAATTAAGTAGGTGACAATTTGGTTGCTTCTGTTACCACAAAGGTCTAAAATGTCACCTTGCTAAGAAAACTAATAGGATTTTGACTAGGTGCCACATGGCACATTTTGATTGACCCGTCAGATTGACTAGGTCATTGACTAGGCCACTAACGTCACTTTCCATCTGTCGTCACTTGATGAGCTACTCATTGACTATATCATCATGTCATGATGCTAATGTCAACAACCACATGTATGACATCAACATCCATGCTGCTATCGTTAGCACCAAGCTGCAGCCTGTGGCTCCTGCTTGTAAAATTTTTAGTTGTTTCTCAAACACTTCAACAATACATAACTTTCACATATAGTGTTGGATTAATGCCATTGGATTTAGAATGATGAGATATTCGATTTATGATAGGTTTCGCTAAGTTTTGAGGACTTAAAAATTTTTTCCTTTTGGGATCCTCCTAGATCATTCCTCCCCATTGAGGATATTTTGGTCTTCCAAAAGCATGAACACATGATGCAATCTACTATCTCCCCCATCTGCAAAACAAGTGCTCTAGTAGGCCACACTTCCTTCTCCTTCACCTTTGTTCTTCAAAGCCATAAGTGATGAACCGACACCTCTATCCTATGCAAACATGTAGTACAATTTGCAAAATACACGTTCTTTGACAAGGCGAAACATGACCCAATGAAATCCCATACTTTCCAAGAGTTTATAACACACTCATTGGTTAATTTTACATCAAAATCATAACAGAAATCATATGCGATCTATCAATGAAAAAGGCCAAAACATCATCGTGTTGCATTCATAAGTGATGGAAAACACTTCATCACTTTAACAATTATTTTGCAACATGTTATTTACAAAATGTGGCCATGTTAAACTACTTAAAAATGCTACCCGTTTCTTACCCAAATAGGTGAATGGGTTCTCTTCCTATAGCTAACTTTCTTTATTGAATAGTACTTCTTCCTTCAAAGGTTCATTCTGGTCATTGAGTACCCAACATGTGGCTCTCTAATGTTTGTCCTTGTGACAGTACTGCAATGGTCCTTCCTCCTTAAAACTTTTCGGACCTTCTTTGAATGCATGTTCCCGGTGCATCCTTGATGAGGAGGACTTCTTGTGGAATCCTCACTATCACTATAATGTTGTGATGTGCTCCCATAATCTATCATTGACTTGGTCATTGGTTGTCTTGGAGCATTCTTCAACTTCCTTTTTGACATAACCAAGTCCTGCATAGTGAGGCAATTCCTCCACTTTGATGGGAATGACAGTGTCCTAGCCATTATTGTCGAGGCCCTTCCCTTGACATCTCATTTTCTTCATCAACTTTAAACGAATTCTTGTAGTATGTTTCTCAAAAATCACGAAATCATCATCATAAAGAGAACATGAAAATAAAATATTACTTTTTACCTTAGGTGTTGGGGATTATGGCTCGTCACGTTCAACCTTTCCAAGTCCTCCTCCTTGGATTGTAATTTATGTTTTAACTTTTGTTTCTCCTCTTCTACTTCTTGTAGGAGTCTCCTCAATTTAACATTCTCTGCTTGAATGTTTTGGGTCATATCCTCAAGTTCTTGGAGCCATGTAGGTTTTGGTGCTCTCTTCATCTTTGGCACAACATCTGCTACAATATTCACCTCATCACTTGAGTTAGAACCCAAGTCATTAGGTCCATCACCTACCATCCCAATAGCTGCAATATTCATCTCATCACTTGAGTTAGATCCCAAGTCAATTGGTCCAACACCTACAAATCTTGTAGATGTGGTCTTCTCCTCATCCTCTGATTCAGATTCTTAGTCTTGTTGCATGGTCGCGACTGTCTTCTACTTATCTTTTCTGCCATTCCTCTTTGGCCTCAATCATGGATGGAGTTTCCAACAATGATGCTCATCATGCCCTTCTTTCTCACAATAAGTGTAGGAGGGCTTTGCTTCCTTTTTATTTGTTGTTGTTGCCTTCTTTACATAGTTGTTCTATTCATACTTTCCCCTACTTTCAAGGTGAATAGATTTCACACTAGTCGCATCAATAGTAGTAGGCTCAAAAGACAATAAAGAATGTTTGATATAGCCATGTAAAGCACCAATATACTTTGTTACAATCTCAGGTGAATCTAATGGGATTCCCATGTTTAAAGTTTGTTTTCTAAATTCTTCAATGATACTTTGGACACTTTGGACCTTTTTTTGCATCAAATATTTCCATTCCATCAAAGTGTTCTTCCGATAACAAAAAATATAGAATTGATCTTTCAATGTTAAAAAAAAATCAGATAGGACGAAAAGAGTTTACCCACATTTTTACTACATTTATGAAGCTTGCTCTCCCACCAGATGAGAGAAGTGCCACTCAACCTAAGAGATGCTAATTGGATATTGGCCTCATCTTCCTCAATTCACTGTATCCAACAATATACTTCAATCTACCTCACCCAATTGTTTAACTTCTTTGCACTACACTCTCAGTCATACACGAGAAAATCAAACTTTACATCAAGCCTAAGAAAAGGATTTTTAGAAGCATTCTTATGATGCCTATTAGAATGATGAGAAGAATAGGAAGAAGAAGAATAATTTTCACTAGAAGATGGAGATGGGGGTTCAGGAGGCTCTCCTCCTTCTCCTTGATTTACCAAGGCATGACCAACTGGTTCTTTATTCTCCTGCTTCGATATTGTCTTCTCATATTTTGAAAAAAAATTGTCACAACTTTGTTGACCATGCTGTAAAAGGCCCTGTGAAATTTTTTCTCTTCCTCTAACCGAGTTTCTTCATCTACCATTTTCTTACGTTATGTCGCATGCTCTGCTTCTAGATCAACATATTTAATTTTACCTTCACCCTTTTGGTTTTTTTCCCTGTCTATCATACACGCAATTCACATCTACAAAAGACCCACTCTGATACCAAACTTGATCTGAATATTTTTACTTCGTTGATGCGTTCATAATTGAATTTTAAAATAAGGCATGTAACCATAAGTGCATACACATGAAATGAGAGGAAATTAAAAGGAAACCATAAAGAGAAAAATACACCAAAGCTTGATAATGGATTTCACTCAATGTGGGCTACATCTCCAAGACCTGCTCAAAGTGGGGAGGCATTTTCATTCATTAGTAGAAAATCAAAATGAATACATGGAAAAAATACACCTTATACCTCCACTTCCTAGGATGACCTGGAAATTCACAACTCTGTTGTAGAAATGGAAAGCATGGTTGGATGTGTGGAAAAATTTCATGGAATTTGACTATAATGTCGAATCATTATGTTCTCATGACTTCTGGAGCTCTAGAAAATATTTTAGATTCCTTACAGATTCTCTGTGGAATTTTCTCTAAAATATTCCCTTGGAATAATTTTCTCAAAATCCATGCCCAGGTGGGTCCCCTGGGTGCACAGTTATGAATTTCTGGTTCCACAAGCTTTGTCGCCCCCTTCTGTCACTCATTCCTCTCCCCATTTTCCCTTGGAAAATGACAGGTTAAATAGTGGCTCGGTGGCAGACCTACCAAAGGTGGCCACTTGGCCAAATGGTAGTGGGCTCCTTGCTGGGTTGTTGGCCTCTTTCCGGTCACAGGGATGAGTCTCAGGTGGTCAGTTTGTTGTTTGTATTATTTTGGAGTCATGTTATTTGGCGCCATTTCTCCATTAGAGGTTGTCCATGGTCTGACCAGTGGTCCTGCCAGGTGGGTTCAACTCCCACCAACCATTCAACGCATTATTATTATTATTATTATTATTTTTAAATTTAAATTTGGAGTCCTGCCAATTTTTTCCACTAAATTTTTAGTGGTCATTGGGTAAATTAAGTAGGCAAAAATTTGGTCACTTTCATCACCACAAAGGTCCAAAACTTCATCTCGTTAATAAAACCAATAGGTTGTTGACTGGGCACCACATGGCACATTCTGATTTGCCCCCACTACTGATTGGGTCGCTGAATGGAATGTTGATGTCACCTACCATGTGTCATGTCTTGATTGGCTACATGTTGACCATACTACCAAATCATCATGTTGACATTAGTAGTAGTACAAATGAAATAAACATCTGTATTGTTGACGTTAGTGCCACGTAAAAGCTTGTGGTTCATGCCTACAAAATTTTTAGTTGTTTCTCAAAAACTTCAACAAGCCATAACTTTCACATATGGTGTCAGATTGAGGTGATGTTTGCACCATTGGATTTAGAAAGATGAGCTATTCCATTTGAGATAGGTTTCACTAAGATTTGAGGACTTAAAAATTTGGCCTTTTGGGATCCTCTTGGATCAGAGTTCAAGTTTGTTCTTATGCAGTGCAATAAAGGTGTCATCAAAAGGAACCTGCAAGTCTCATGAGTAGGAGTATCTTGACATAACCATTAAAGTGTACTTCTTCTCATGATATATATATTTCAATTTGTTCGTTTATTTCTTTAGTTAACATATGCTTACTTTTTTTCTTGAATAGAAAATAAAAAAAGAATCATTTGGAGGGGATTTCTCCTTTATGGACAATTTCCAAATTGTTGTTGGGCCACCTTCATTGATCTTTCTTAAAAATGCCTCTTTTGGTAGGGACTTGTGATATAGTCAAATCTTGTTTCCATTTGGCATAGGATTTGACCAAGTTGATTTACCTTCATGTAAAGTGTACACTCACTACTACTTTTGCTGAAACCTTCTTTGATAATATACAAATCTATGTTGTTGTACCAAGCCCTTGGCACTTGTTTGATCCCATAATGAGCTTTCTTCATCTTGCAGATTTTCTCTTCATGAACTTTTATCTCATAACCTAGTGGCTAATATGCATAAAATTCTTGTGAAATGTCATTCAACAATGTACATTTCACATCCATTTGATATGCCTTCCATTTGTTTCGGCAACCAATGCTAAAATTGTTCGTATTATGTCCAATTTGGCATCAGGTGCAAATGTTTCTTCAAAATCAATCCCAGGTTGTTGTGAAAATCCCTCTACTAGCAATCTTGCCTTATATCTATCCACTTCACCCTTTTCATTTAGTTTGGCTTTATAAACCCATTTTACTCCAATGCATTGATTATCCTTGGGTAAGTCAACTAGGTCCCATGTTTAATTTCTTTCAATGGAATCCATTTCCTCATCCATTTCCTTAATCCATTTTTTATGTTTGATCACTTCAAAAAAAGTGGGTTGAAAATTAGACAATGCATAGTTTGAATGAGAGCATAACTCTTCATATTTATCTTGCATAATTCTCATCTGTATAAAAGTTGAATCAAGATTAATACTAGGTCGATGACTTGGTACAAAATAAATTGACATTTCTCCTTGAGTTGAATTTCATGAATTCCTTTATGGAGTGATCCTATCCATGATTATACTTGTGGATCTTGCTATTCAACTTGTTCTTCTTCAAATGCTTCTTTAGTATGTGGAATTGCCATCCTAATGGTTATGGAATTTCTGGGAATTTCAATACTTTTGTCCAATGCCTATTCTTGTTTAAATTCTACTTGTTTGTTGATAATAAGTTTCTTGGTCAATAGAATATATAGTTTGTAAGCCTTCGACTATTCACTATGTCCAATGAAAACTACTCCTATCATCCATTTTTTATCATAATTGTTTAGGTACACGAGCATAAGTTGTGCAACCAAAAAATCTGAAGTTTGCTACATAATAGTTTCCACTTGACCAAGCTTCTTGTGGAATTTCCTTTTCCACACATCTTGTGGGTGACATATTCATAATATATATGAAACAAACTAATACTTCTCCCCAAAAATCACGTGGCAAGATTTTGTCTTTCAACATACTCTCCATGTTCACGATAGTTCTATTTTTCCTGTTTTCTACACCATTATGTTGTGGTGTATATCTAGTTGTGAATTGTTATTTGATGCTCTGTTTCTAAAAATCATTAAAATCATTAAGATCATATTCTCATCCTCTGTTAGATATCAACATCTAATATGGTGATGGCCCTTAATGTTGCAACTCCCAAGGGTCTCAAATTTAATTATCAACCCAGGGTTCGTACAAACTTAAGAGGGGCTGACACTGTATGTGAAACAGGAATTATATATTTCTCTTATTTATTTTTATGTAGGTCAAAGCATTAAAATGAAGGATATATGCACAAAGACCAAACTGGAAAATCTATGCTATAGGGAAAATATAATTGCAGAAAATGATTTGTTGAAAGGGAAATGACACACAAACCTATGTTAATTGCAATGAAAGAAAGCACAGTTGGAAACTTATATGCTATCTACAATGAATGGAAAACAAACTTGCATGCTTCTATTCTATCTGCAAGGAATGTAAAAGAACACTACTGAAATGAAATATTCTGAATCAAAACATTAATTTGCAGAAAAAACATTTTTTTGAAGCAAATCGAAAAAATCATCTATAAGGCCTCTATACTTCCAAGTTCCATTATCAATGTTCCAAGAGTGTTGTAATATGCAAAAGAAGTCAAATTGTGAATTTATTATGAAGTTGAATGAGAATGGAGAGATAATTACAAGCTTCTACATGAATCTCTATTTGGCTATAGGAGACAATTTAATAGTATGTAAACTAGGAAGAATGTGGGTTTGAGAGGCGATGAAGCTATGGAAAGGTTAAAAAATTATAACATCAAATTGATGAACACTTTAAAGCAAACCTAATGTTAGAAAAAATTACGGGGGGGGGGGGGGGGTGGCGTGTGGTGAATCAGTATTTTGATTCTCTTTATATTTCAATTTTATATACATAATTATGTATGCTACTATTCTTAAAGAAACCTGCGTATGTACGTGACTTTAGTGAATGAAACAAACGTATATCCAATTTATTAATTTTTCATGTATTCCATCATATGTTTATCTTTAACCATTGCATCATTAAACAATAAATTTCTAGTATGCAGTAAAGGATGCAAAAAAAAAATTCACAGCACAAAAAACACATGTAGAACACCAGGATTTTAGTTGGAAACCCAATGTGGGAAAAAACATTGTTTTCATTGTCTCTGTCTTCTTTCTTATTATATAAATAAAATCTCCATTACATTTTGTATTGGTGTAGATGATGAGCCCCAATATTACAACACGAATGATGCAACTCCCAAGGCTACCAATTTGAATTATCAACCCGGGCTCGTACAAAATTAAGAGGTGTCAACACTATATGTGCATCATGCGATGTGTCCTTCTTCCATTCATCCAATTAAGTCAATGTCATAAAATATAACGTAAACTAGTTGCAGAAATAAACCATGCTACTTTAATTGCAAACAAATCAAATTAATTATTCTACTCGCAAAATGGAAATCATTAGTCTAATTGCATATTTCTTGGAAAGAATAAAGTGAATATACAACACATAACTAGGAAATTCAGAAACTAAGTCTACTTCACTTGCATTGAAGAGTTTCAAATGTGAAAATGGCTTCCTAAATATATTTGTGGTTTTGTGTCTGCAATGGAGGAAGGAGGGGTGTAGAATTGTCCTTATGTATCCCTGATCATGGATTTAGATCCTAGGGGTGATTATTCATCTATACTAAGTCAAAGTTGCAGTGGGGATCAAAACTAGTGAAGGAAAATGATGCTACAGGCAATTGCTACAGGGGGCCTATAATGCTACAAGAGCAAGAATATTGCTAAATTCGCAAGTAAATCAAACTCAAATGGGATTAATTATTATTATTATTAATTAGTATGTATTAGGTCTCTATTCCATGTGGAATCAATCCAAAATATCTGTGTTAACATGTGCTAAAAAATAATAGAAAATTACCACTCTAAAAATTGGAAATTCAAGAACTAGTGAGCTAGTTAACCTATCGAACGCCTAACCTAATCAAGTGAAAATTAAATGGGGTAATTTTTTTTATTAACTTGAATGTTTTTATGACCTAATACAAGTGGAATAAACTCAAATGGAGCTCACTAACACGTTCTAAAAAGTAGCATAAAATTACTACTATTTTCTATAGGGGACTTCCAGCAATTCTAGATTTGTGAACAACTAAACTGATCCAAGTAGCTCAATAATGAAGATGATTTTTCAAAGTTGTTCTAAGGATGAATCATGATTGTGACTCTGTAAATAATCTACAAAATAACTTACTTCAATCATTTAACCCAATCCTACAACAAAAGGATCATCAATACTAAATGCAGAAATAGGAAAAACAAGAATAAGATATGCATGTGAATAAGAAGTGAAAAGAAGAAAAGAAAATTATACAAATGTACTCTGAGGGTCCTGGGATGGCCAAGACCAAGGATACTCAGAGTTATATGAAAGACACCAATATTTCAAAGCTAAAAATGGAAAAAAACTTCATTATTTGAATCAATCCAAGTACATCCCTGCTAGAAATGAAAGTGGAGCTACACAAATACAATTTTTCTCCACAAGACTAAGAAATAGATGAATCTAGGGGAAAATTTGAATTGGTACTTATAAAAAATGATGATGAAGCATTTTCCTTGAAAGGAGGAAGATTTCCCCTCCAAAATCTGTCAAATAGTGGATCTGGTTTCCAACACCGAGCATCCACATTAAATGACAGGGAACACATTTCTAAATTTTCTAAATCACTAGAACTCCAGAAATTGTGCAATAATTTAATAATATCATGTTGATTTATTATCCAATATTGATCCTCCTGTAGTAGGGAGAAATCCCCTAAATTATCTCATCCCCCAAATATTCATAATCTGCCCAATATTCTCACAATTTTCTACAAAAATAAATAATATTAGGCACATAATAAGCAAGGATAAACCAAATTCCTAAGGACCCATTAATACTATAAATTAACTCTATTATGTGCAAGTAAGAGGGTAAAATACATGTTTTAAGTATCTATAATTAATCAAATGTTCCTAATAAAATAGAAAAATTTGGGGGCTATCATCTCCCCCTACTGAAATTGTTGCTCACCCTTGAGCAACCTAGCCTTCTTCCTCTTTCTTTCCTTTTTCAAGGTGTCCTTTGGTACCTTCTTGATGTCTTAGGAAGTTGTAGAGATAGTTTCTTCTGAATATAACTCAACCATGGATGGTCTTGCTCTAGGAAACACCTATGATCCCAATACTAGTTTGATGGGTAGACTTGGTGTTGTTGTTCCACATCCTCTACCTTCTTTGATTTTGCAATTTGCCTCCATCAGTGAGTTATTCCCCTCTTTTTTCCAATTTCAATAAGAGGGATACTGTACATTTCTCGAGAATAATACTTCATGCTTTAAAAAATTTAAGGCTATTGTTCAGGCTCTTAGAGTTCCTGGGGGCCCATTTATACCTCTTTTGATGCTACTGCCTCCTCCTATATCACTTTTTCTAAATATGTTCCTGTAGTAGCTCTGTCTTTCTCTTGTAGCAGCCCTGCTTTATCATGTAGCACCCCTCCTTTCTTTGGTAGCAAGGTTGTTTGTGCTTTTAGTTTCTTAACAATTTTTTATCTAGTGGTTGAACTTGTCATGGGTGTCACAGGTTGTTTACCCTTGGCTATGGGGAGGTGTCCTCTTAAATTTTCTCTTGTTGTGGTCCCAATTATTTTCTTCTTGGATAGCTAACTCTTTAATTTTGATGGGGATTGTTGAAGGAGGTTGATGGTGATGAAAATGAGGCTAGATGAAAATGACACTAATGGTGATGAAAACAAAGTTAAATGAAGACGAGGCTAGTGGGAGATAAAAATGCGGCTAGGTAAATATTGAGTTTGGTGAAATATTTGGCTTGTGGATGGTTGCCTTTATTGACCCCCAATACATAGACACGCAAAAGAGAAATTACATAGCACTCATGAATCCCAAAGGATTCGATTACATACCTTGTCTACATGTGGATAAAATTTCCGGAGGTGATTTCATGCTGGATCTAGGCCATATATATCATGATATTAAAGGGAGTTTACTTTTTTTCTTATTGTTGGTACATGTCTTAGAACTTGATTATATCTTGATTGATAACTTTGTTGTGTTTGTGTAGGTGCCTCTCTAATGTCTAGGTTGTTTTAGTTGGTGTAATTTCTTCCCAATAATGATTTTTCCCTTCTTGGTTTCACACATGGCTTCATCATGCTTCTTTTGGTGGAAAAAAAATGATCTCTGAGATTTCTATTATGACTGCACATGTTTCTACAGTAGGAGTTTTCTTCTTGTAGCAACCTTTTAATCCTCCCTTGAATTATTTATATTGCATGATAGTGTTGAGGGTAATGATCAAAATCCATGAGGATAGGGTTGTAGTCATGAGGGAGTAGAGTAGACATTGGAAAAATAGAAAACAATGGCTTATGTGGTTTTTCTATTTTTCTTTTTAGAGGTAGTATAGAGTGAAAATTTTGAGCAAGTTTTGGTGAAATGGAATGGATAGGTGATGGATGTGTGATGATTGAATCATTGGAGGACACTCATTTATCATTTCCTAAAGGAATCGTGGAATTTTGGGTTGTATTCTCATTGGGCTGTTTAGATTAGCATTACAAGATTGAGGTTTGGATTAGCATTACAAGACCTCCTGTAACATTATAAGACCTTCCTATATCATTACAATGAGGTGGTGAAATTTGAATTTCTGGTTGATTGGAGGGTGGAGAGTGATGGTTATATGACTGAGGGGTATGTATATGAGATTATATGGATGAAATGATGGAGGAGAGCTTGTAGGTGAGCTTCTGTAGCAATTTTGGTAACTCCTATAGAATTTCACGAGAATCTCCTGTAGCATAATTGTTTTATTCATATGTCTCGAATGGTAGACTGGATTTACATGAAGGTTTTTGAGCATGTTTCCATCATCCTTATGCATACCCCCATAAAAATATTGGCCAATGGATGCACAAATCTCAAGGAAACTTAAAAATGGTTGTAGGTGATGGAGGCCGATTGCTTGAAACGTTTGCACTAGAATTTTCTGAAATTTCTTGAAAATGTTACCATAATCCATATGCATCTCCCTATGAAATGGATCAGCCAATGGATGCATCATTTGTAAGATATGATAAAAACAATTTTTGGCTGTGTATTTTGGCCTCCTATAGCAAAACATAACCCTCCTATAGGATTTTAGGAAAATGAGGAAAATGAATGGGAAAGGCCTGGAAATGATGGGTGGTGGTTGGAAATGGATGAGGGTGATGGGTTGACATGGCCTTGATCCTATTGGAACTTATGAGAAAATGAGGAGAAATCCCAAGTTTGACTTCATTTGAGTAGAATTTTGACCAACTTTTTCTTTTGGTGCTAACTTGTTTTTATTGTTTCCAAAGGTTGGATAGCACCCGCATTCATTAGAGAGAGATACATGGAGCAAATAATTTTTTCATTTTTTTCTTTTTTTTTAGGCCTACTAGTTTCCTCAATGAGGTTTTCAACTAGTAGGTTTTCTTAGGAGCCTCAAAGGAGGTTTTCACCTAGGATATTTTTTTTCTTCTCTTTTTGTCTCTTTTTCCAACCCATTGACCACCTCATGGAGGTTTTCAATCAATGAGCCAATCTCAGACGTCTCAAAGGAGGTTTTCACCTAAGATTTTATTTTTCCTCTTACTTTTTCATTTTTTCATTTTATTTTTATCATACTCTACTTGAAAAAAAATTCTCTTTCAAGTATAGGAATACTTCCAATGGAGCCTTATGCACATCAAGATGAAAGATAAACTGATGTGTAGGCTCGAAATATATGCTTTGACATGTACCTGAACTTCATAGACCAAATGATTTGAATTTTATGATATCAATCACAATTGAAGAAGAGAGTGATGCTCCATCTTGTTGATTTTTTGGAACCAAACCTCAATATAGCTTTGATTCCCTTGATTCTATTTCTCATTTGGATCATTATTGATGTCTTATTCTACCATGACATTCAAATATTCCTCATTTTGTTCATTATTCTCTTGAACACATGGAGGATCTGATGGTAAACATGAGGGAACTTTCTCAATCTCTAATTCTAATGTCTGCTCTTAATCAAGTGCAACCCATCATTCTTTGGTCTTCTCATTTGAATCTTTTTTTTTAATGTTGTCCTTCAATGGCATTAAGAGAATCTATTTTTTTCAATACTCTTCCTGAGCTAACATGAATACCATTTAGATCAAGAGGAGATGTTAGGATGTGTTGTACCTCATCATTGTAACTGGGCTAAGCTACTTCCTTGTGTGGGTTTGGAAATGGTGGTACATGTAGTAGAGTGGGAGTGGATATTTAAGATGGATGTGGATGGGGTTGTGGTTGTGGTGGAGGTGGATGGTAGGGATAACATGGAGTTGGGTATGGAGGATATTGAGGAGAATATTTAGGATATTGTAGATTTCTCCCATAAGGTTCTTGCCAACCTTGTTGCCAAGACTGGTTTTGGGGTTTAATTGGCCAAGGTTTCCAAGGAAAGGGTGTGTTCCAATTACTTTTAGATGGATGTGCATAACCTTGAAATTGTGAATTAGGCTCTTCCATCATACTAGGTTGACTAGGTTTCCATAGTCTTCTTGGAGCTACATAACATATTTTATTTGGCAATTTACTTGCTCCATTATCCTCTTGGTAAATTTCATTCAACCTTGGTAATGATGGGAAATATTTAATAGCATGTGATTATGCATGGACAACACAAATATCAACATCTTATTTTTTCTCATATTGCACTCTTAACATTTCTACTTGTTTTCTTAGATTGCTAAGAATTTATGTTTTAAAATTATCAAGAAAATTTCCAAGTTCATCTTGACTTACAAATCTTTATGTTGATTTACTTACTCTTTCCCTTCTTCTTGATATGTTCTTGCATGATTCACAAATTTCTTCAAGTGATAATTGGTATACATCACCTCCAGTCATGAGATCAAGGAGATACATCCACTCATCCCTAATTGTTCTATGTAAGAGGGTTTTTAGTGTGTCAAATCCTAGATGATGTAATTTTTCTCTCTTAACATTATACATGAACCTCTCTATTAGATCCTCAAGGTTCTCATCTTCTGTTTGATTCATTCTAAAGATTTATTCTTTAAGACCATGATATTTATGTTTTTCTAGAAATATATTTTGCATATAATTCCATGATCTTATTGAATTAGTCCCTAAACTCATGAACAATTTAAGTGCTCTATCCTTCAATGGAAACAATCTCAATATTCAAGTGTTTAATAAGTAACCATAAGATCTATAAACAAGTTAAAATTCAAAGAGAAAGTTTTCTAGATCCTCTGACCTCATACCATGGAAGTGGGGAAGGAAATATGGAGGGATGTTCTTCATATGAACATTGATATTAGTGCCTTGAATGGGAAAAACAAGAGGATCTTCTTCATTGTCATCATCTCCGTCCATTTCTTCTACCTTATCTTCCACCTCTTCTTCTTCTACATGCAAAAGTGGATGGTGATGTGGCTCTTACTGCACCACCTGATCAAATGGGGGTGTTTGGTGTTGTAGAAGTAATTTTTTATATTTTTTTTGAATAATAATGCTAATGCAATGAAATTTTCTAAAATGAAATATTCCTAATGCATTTTTTGTGTGTTTTTATAGAAAGTAAAAGAAACAAATAAACTAGGGAAGAAAATAATGCATACTTTGACACCTCCCTGACAACGGTGCCAAAAAGTGATGAGCCCCAGTATTGCGACAAGAATGTTGCAACTACCAAGGCTACCAACTTAAATTATCAACCTGGGGTTCATACAAACTTAAGAGGTGTTGGCACTGTATGTGCAATATGCAATATATCTTTCTTTTGTTGATCTAATGAAGTAAATGTCATAAAATCTAACCTAAACTAGTTGTAGAAATAAACCATGCTACTCTAATTGTAAACAAATCAAATTAATTATTCTACTTGAAAAATGGAAATCATTAATCTAATTTAAAATTTCTTAGAAAGAAGAAAGTTAATCTACAACGCAAATAGGAAATTCAGAAACTAAGTCTACTCACTTGCATTGAAGAGTTTCAAATGTGAAATTTGGTTCCTAACTCTATTTGTTGTTTTGTGCTTGCAGTGGACAAAGGAAGGGTCTAGAGTGGTCCTTAGGTCTCCATAATCATGTATTTAGAGCCTAGGGTCATTATTCATCTAGAATAAGTCAAATTTGCAGTGAGGGTAAAAACTAGTGAAGGAAGGTGACACTAAAGGTTTGTTACAGGCGATTGCTACAGGAGCGACACTCTTGCTAAATTCCCAAGTAAATCAAACTAAAATGGGATGGAATTTTTTTTTTTTATTAAGTAGGATGTATGAGGTCTCCATTCCAAGTATAATCACTCCAAAATACCCCTGTTAATACTTGCTAAAAAATAGCAGAAAATTGCTACTCTAAAAACTAGAAATTCAAGAACTAGTGAGCTAGTTAACCTATCAAATACCTAGCCTAATCAAGTGAAAATTAAATGGGGTAAATTTTGTTATTAACTTGAATGTTTTAATGAAATAATCCAAATTTAATAAACTAAAATGAATCTCATTAAAATTTTCTAAAAAATAGCATAAAATTACTACTATTTTTCTACAAGGGACTTCGAGAAATTCTAGATTTGTGAACTAGTAAACAAATCCAAGTATCTCAATGATGAAGATGACTTTTAAAGTTGTTTTAAGGATGAATCATGCTCGTGAATATGTAAATAGCTTTCAAAATAACTTACTTCAATCATTTAACTCAATCCTACAATAAAAGAAGCATCAATACTAAATGTAGAAATAGGGAAAACAATAATAAGAGATGCATGTGAATAAGAAGTGAAAAGAAGAGAATAAAATTATAAAAAAGGGCTCTAAGGCTCATGGTATGGCCAAGTCCAAGAATGCTCCAATTCCTATGAAGAATACCAATATTTATAAGCTAAAAATGGCACCAAACTTCATTATTTGAATCAATCCAAGTACATCCTTGCTAGAAATGAAAGTGGAGCTCCACAAATACAAATTTTCTCCACAAGAAGACTAAGAAATACCTTCCTCTAGAGAGAAATTAAAATCGGTACTTGTACAAAACTGTGATGAAGAATTCTCCTTGAAAGGAGGAAGCTTTCCCCTCCAAAATCCCTTAAATAGTGGATCTAGTTCCCAACACTAAAAATATACAATATTGATCCTCTTGTAGTAGGGAGAAAGTCCCTAAATTATCTCATCCTCCAAATCTTCACAATCTGCCCAATACACTCAAAATTTTCTACAGCAATAAACAATATTAGGCAGATAATAAGAAAGGATAAACCAAATTTCTAAAGACTCATTAATACTACAAATTAAATCTATGATGTGCAAGTAAGGGGGTCAAATACATATTTTAAGTGTCTATAAATAATAAAATGGGCCTAAAAATTAGACACTTCTGGGGCCCATCAGTAGACTCTTACCAATATGCAGACACACGCCTGTAGGGCTGCAACCTCCACTTGTTCGCCAACATCCACTGGAAGGGAGCTACAACCCCCTGAACTTGTTTACCAACTTCTACAAGAAGGGAACTCCTACCCCCTTACTGATGGCTGCAACCCTTAGTTCCTTGTGGACCACTTTTTAGAATATTTTAAACTGGATCCACCTATTAAGAAATCATCAAACAAACTATAGGCTACTTTTCATCATATTTTCAAACTGGACCCACTTCAACAATAAGCCCAAAGAAATATCCAAACTGAAATACTGAAATACAATTCTAAATCACTGGATCTATGTAAATCAACTGAATTTATGAAGCATCATACTACTGAATACATATCCCATCAAGAACACTAAACTTCAGAATATGTATGCAACTATTCTTAATAGAACTTGCATATATACACGCTACCTCTTCATAAAACCTATGTACATATCTCTAATTAATGAACACTGGATCTTTTGCCTAACAAATCATTGTAACATTGAATCATTCACTTAATCATGTACTGAACCAATTTTATATCATTGAACCATACCCAAACATCATAATTGATCAATATAGTTATCAACCTAAACAACATTTCCAAATATAGTTTAAGACATCATTGACAGACAACATTAAATAGAACAAACTTCGTCAACAACTATCATCAAGTAGCACTGCAAACCTTAACGAGATCTTATTCAAAATATTTACAACATGGGTTTTTTCATGACCTTTACTTCAAGATACACTTACATCCAAGGCCATGGACCTCAACAATGAGGTAGTAAGACCATGATAGTCATCAAAAACCACCATACACTATATAGGAATCTCCAACATAAACATCTAATAGTAGCAACATAGAAGCATGGACACCCTCATCATCAAGAATCTATGTAATATAAGGAAGTGTAGCATCAATTTTTCCTATAACATCAACATTTGACCAAATATGCAATGTCTCCAAGCATCACCAATCAACGGTAGCAGAAGCATAAGATTGTACAAGAAGGTTTTGTCATCAACTCACCCCCTTGATGTTATGTCATCAACGTCAACATACTCTCTTCATATATAGGAAGAGCCACAATCCTTAAGTAGCAAAGACATATCAATCTCTTGTACCATATACATGCATCAACAACATGTGAGCAAACAAATAGTACCTCCAACAACGTAAGTCATTAAGTAGAATTGAAATAATCATCAATCAACATCTTCAGAGATCATAACATACACATTTTCCTTATCAAATGTACCATTGACAACCTCACCAAATACCACACGCAATCCATGAAACTTATAACCTAATGAAAACATCATATATGTCTTCTTATCAATGAAAGATGCTAACAAATAATGAATAAATCACGGACTCATCATTATCATGCAACAAGAAATGATTAAGAAATCATAATGTCAACAATGCATTATTAAAAGCATAAAATATACTCCCCTTGAACCTGTGCAAACTTCTCACCATCAACTCTAATAAAATTTATCTCATCATCCGACAAATACATCAAGAACCATCTCAACAAAAACAATATAAGATCAACTTATATGAATCATCATTTTTAAACATCATAGGGGAATCACCAATAGACTACAAAAAACCAATGTTAGAACCCGAAAACTAATAATGAAATGATGAAAGCATATGGGAAGCTCCCCTTGAATCTATGCCACTCCATATTCATTATTGAGACGCATACATGAATGTCTATCTCAAAATGCACATATATACACGACTGTCTTTCCTACAATCCGTGTATAGAAAGTAAATTGTTGTTGTTTACAACCTCAACCCCCCCTAAATATGACATACATGTTATAACAATTAGTAGAGTGAATATGAATGAATCATTCCTAATTTTCATCTGAGATACTCAAAGGAATCACATGGAAGAGTCTTGATAAATAAATCTACAACATGTTCCTTCGAAGGAACATACTCCAATTTGATGTTTTGTTCAAGCACTTTCTCTCTAAGAAAATGGTATTTGATTGGAATGTGATTCATTTTTTAGTGCATGACATGGTTTTTAGAGATGCTTATGGCACTAGTGTTGCCACAAAGAATAGGTACAGGTTGAGGACAGGTGACTTGAATGTCTTGCAATGTTTGGATCATCTATAGAAGTTGAGTACATCAAGAGGCAACAACAACATATTCTACTTCAACAGTTGATAAAGAAATATAGTTTAGTTTCTTATTGAACCAAGAAGTGAAGCGAGGTCCCAAATATAATGCTCCTCAACTAGTGGTTTTGTATTCATCAATATTACCTACCCAATCATCATCTGTGTCAGAATGAAGTGAAAAATAAGCATTTTTGGGATACAATAGACCAAAACCTTGAGTTCCCTGTAGATACTTGAAAATTCACTTGGAATCGTCCAACTATCCCAACAACATGCATAATATCTGGTCTTGTACTGGTAAGATAAAGTAAGCTTCCGATCATAGATCTGTATTTGGGTTAATTAACTGAAGGACAATCATCATTTTGACTGAGTTGCATCCTATTTCTATTGGTGTGAACACAGATTTACAATATTCCATTCCATAATTTTTCATAATTTGCTTGAGATACTTGGTTTGAGAGAGAAAGATACCATCTTTAGTTTGATGAACTTGAAGAACAAGAAAGTATGTTAGCTTACCAAGTACAGAAATTTCAAATTCTTGCAACATAATTGAAGCAAATGCTTGACTCCTAGATTCAACATTACTTCCAAATATGATGTCATCTACATAAACCACTATTATCAACAACTTCTCTTTGTCAATTTTGATATAAAAATTGTTATTTGCAGATCCTTTCTTAAACCCTTGTTGCTGAAGATGCTTGTCAAGATGATAATACCATGCACAAGGAGCTTGTTTTAACCCATATAATGCTTTCTTTAGTTTGTAAACGAGATTTTTGTCATTACCAAGTATGAATCCTTAAGGTTGTTTAATATAAACTTCTTCTTCTAGGTCCCCATTTAAAAATGTAGATAAAATTTAAGGAACATTCTTATGGCTTCAAGTTGATCTACAGGTGCAAAAGTGTCTTCATCTATCTCTTCCTATTGAGCATAGAATTTTCATACATGTCTTTCTTTGTTTTGAATTACTTCTTCATTTTCATTTAATTTGTTATTAAACACTCAGTTTGTCCTAATTACATTTTTATTATGAGGACTTGGTACAAGTTCCCATTTTTGGTTCTTCTCTATTTGACCAAGTTCTTCATGCATTTCTTTAAACCAACATTCATCTTTGATTTCTTGATTCAAATTGGAGGTTCAATTGTGGATAGTACAACTAAGTGACAATATGATCCAACAAAATTTCTTCTAGTTTGTATTCTTGCTTCCTTATCACCTAGAATTTGAGAGTCAAGATGATTTTTCTAAACATACCTTGATGGAGTCTTTTTTATCATACTTGTATTTCATTTTCCTTCTTCTGATGCTTTTCTTTCTTGTTCTCCTACAACTTCTTGGATTTTAGTAGGGAGAGGTTCATCATCTCCTTGTGCTTCCCTTTTGGTACCATTAGATGCTTCATCAATTGCAACATCTATACTTTCAACAATATTTTGGAGCCTTTTATTATAGCATTTATATCCTTTGCTTATGGAAGAGTATCTAAGCAATATTCCTTCATGAGCTCTGGATTCAAATTTTCCGATTTTATCATCATATTTATTTATAAAACATTTTCTTCCAAAGTTTTTGAAGTGTTTGACAGTTGCATGCTTACCATACTAGAGTTCATATGGAGTTTTGTCACCATTTACTTGAACATGAACCAAGTTGTTGAGTATATCCATGGTTGTATGTACTACTTCTCCCTAAAAGGTGTGAGGTGTTCTTGAATCATCAAGCATGGATCGTGCCATTTGTTGGAATGTTCTGTTCATTCTTTCCACCACTCCATTTTGTTGAGGATTTTTAGCTATGGAAAAATGCCTTTTGATGCCATGATGTTCATAAAAATTGAAAAATTCATCTGATATAAACTCTCATCCTCGATCAAATCTAAGACATTTTATTTTTAGATCCAATTCATTTTCTACCAAACCCTTGAATATATTAAACTTTTCAAATGCCTCATCTTTATACTTTAGTAAACCAATTTGACACATTCTTGTAAAATTATCAATAAATAATATGAAGTATTGTTCACCATGAGGAGACTTCTTTCTCATAGGTCCACATAAATCAGTGTGAACAAGTTCAAGGGGTTTACTTGAAGTACCTTCTTTAGCTTTAAATTGGACTCTAAATTGCTTACCAAATTGACATGACTTTCAAATGCTATTTTTAGGTGGAGAAATGTTGGGCAAGTCATGAAATTCTCCCATCCTTCTTGATTTGTATAATTGAGAAAAACTAAGGTGCCCCAATATTTTGTTCCAAAGCCAACTTTCTTCAGATTTGATAAAAAAATAGTGCTCTTTGTCACCCTCTACATTATAGAGATTGTCTGGAGTTCTGGGTTCCCTTGATTATGATCTTACTTGTATCCAAATTTCTTACCACACAATTATTTGATCTAAAATGACTTCATGCCCTTGATCACACATTTTACTACCACTTAACAAGTTATGTTTTAGCCATCAACAAATAAAACATTCTCAACCTTAATATTTTATTTTAAAAACATAGATCATTTTCCTTTAATGGTAGTACGTGAGTTATTACCAAACACCACACTCTTTGTTTTCTTAATTTCAATAAAGGAAACATACTTATCTCTGTCACCTGTCATATGCTTCGAACACCCACTATTAATGTACCATATATTCTATTGATCTCTTGCTTACAATGCTAGACCACAATTTTTAGAATAAGTAATTTTATTTTTCCATACAGTAGGAGGTTCTATCTTCTGCTTCTGCATTCAATTTATCCATGACCAAAGTTATTTCAAATAGAACATTCAACTTCATTTTTAAGAGGGGAGAAAACATTATAAGAATAATTCTTTGTCATGTTTTCATTATGTTGTTTTCTTGCTTCTCTAGTCATAATCATCTCATAAGAAACACAATGAACTGCTTTGTGACCAAAGTTGTGACAAGTGAAGCATTGACCATTGAAGTAAGAGTAATTGGGAGCATAATACCTTTTTGAGTAGCTTTCCCTTTGTTCATGGAAATGTTGTTTTTCCTGAGAATAGTTTGACTTTTAATTATTTTGTTGAGTCCTGTATTTTTGATGATTGCTTCCTTTTACCTCATTAACTTATTTTTTTGTACCCATTTCAAAATATTTCATAGGCTATGATGCCTCACCATATTGATTTGGATTGTATCAAATACCTATCTTGATTAGAGGAGAATGATGAACTTTAATGATTTTTTCTAAATTTTTAGATCCTTTAGGAAATCTAAGATTTAGATATTTTTTTTCTCAAGTTTCTTTCTTAGACCCACAATTTCAAGTTCTAAGGTTTCACAGTGCTTCTCCCTTTCTTGGACTTGTTTCTTCAATTTTTCTTCTATTAATTTAGCCTCTTCTCGAAAGATCTTCAACTTAGTTATTTCTTCAACAAGGGAGTTTTATTTATACATATTGTCTTCTAGAGCATCCATAAATTTATCATCATCATAATTATATACACATTGTTCTTCGAATGCCATAAGTAATTGACAATATTGATATTATTAATCATCCTCATTATTGGAAGAATATTCACTATCTTCATGAGTATAAAAACTTTTGTTTCTATTAAAACCTCTTTTAACATTCTTCTTTGAAACATTCTTTTCATGATTTTCTTTATAAGGACACTTAGTGGCATACTGACCTACTCTTCCATAGGAAAAACATTTAAACGAAAGCTTACCTTTAAACCTGCCAGATCCTCCTTGGTGCTTCTTCACAAAATTCGCTTCTTCTTCATCTGAAATGCAACCTATTTCCTTAGGCTCTTCCTTTTGTTTCCCTTTGTTTGTGAATTTGAATGCTACTTCTCTAATACTAGATGTACCCCCTTTTCTCCCATCAAAAGTTATCAAGATCCCATGGAGTTTTTCAATAGTGATAGTCTTCAAATCATGCATTTCTTCAATGGTGGAGACTTTGGAATTGAAATTTGGGTTAGTGATTGTTGGCTTGATGGGGCCTGAACCAGGTTTAGAGTTAATTAGCCAAAAAAATCCCTATACTAATGGTAATTTCAGCAAAAGGGCACGGAACGCGGACTGGGGTCTCACCTGAAGCAATATGGGGGGATGCCAGAACCAAGTTTCTGCACCCTTGAGATATCTGAGGGGTTGACTTAGTCCAACTAGGAATGTCTTCGTACAGGTCACTTCACACACTGCCTTGACATGCAAGACCTTTGTGATTTGTTATAATCACCTTTGCATAGCCCTAACCAAGGGCTAATATGCTTTCGTGCTGCCAAGGCAACGATCTGTGCTACTTCCCAAAGTATACCGCGGATCTTACTTATCTTCTTATAACTGTTAGTTTAACTTCGCATAAACATATACTTATCTTATATTCACTTGTTCAACACATTCATATGAGTTCACGTAACTAATAAATATTAAACTTGTAATTCATACCTAATATACTTCAATGCATAAAACATGGAAAATATACACAGAATGATAAGAAACTTCTATTTATTATTTCTCTAATGGTTACAGACTCGACTCACCCTGCGCACTCAGGTGCAGAGGTCCGCACACTTATCTAGAGACTACTAGGCCTCTGCGCACTCAGCTATAGAGCCTTCTCCTACTCTACGACCCAAAGACATGACTTTACACTTCCACTCAGACTCAATGCTTCTTCTTCATTCTCTTATATTAGATTAGATTTCCCTTTACAACTTAGAGCCTCACTCTATTTATACAATCCCGTGGTCCATGGACCATGGGTAGAACTCTCAAGCTGACATTACATTACAAATGTAAGGGAGTGTAGGTTTTAACCCCGTACAAAAATTACTTGCATACGAATTCTAAATCATAGGAAAAATAAAAATGCGAGAGCATAACACATAAAACA
>APFE031371900.1:107066-142031 GCA_000404065.3 Pinus taeda | reverse complement strand
TCATTTGTATCATCCAAGAATTGTTCATTTATGTAATGTAAAGGAGGTTGCCCCCTCGAAGAGGCTGAATTCTAAGTCATTGATCTATCTTTTCTATCTTTTCTTGAGCTGGTTTCATAACACTGTCAACAGAGATTCTAGATAGTAGCCTGATGGATAAAGGGTGGTAGCTTGACCTCCCCTCCAGTAACAGATTATTCTTCTTCTATATGTGATAATGTTAAGCATATGAGTAGGGACAATCAAGAGATAAGCAGGAATAAGCAAAGGATAGATCGAGATGTACAATGATGATTTTTGATAATGAGACACTTGAGATAGACATGGCATGATGACTACATGAGAAATATGATCCATGATGATACATGATGACACTTAAAGATTCCAGAATGGCATATTGTTTGATGGACGTATATTGGTAGGTGGAATTATCCCTAGTTGAGAGGGAATGTTAATTTTTGCAACTGCGATCAAATTCCACCTTGGATAGCTCAAATGACCAAGATAATCTTTCATTAGATTCCTCTTTTTGAGAGGACCAAAATCAACCTAAATATCACCCAATTTGGTTAAGCGGAAGTTGAGATATGAATTATTTTATTCATACATCTATTATGGAATGGGTCGGCTCTAACCACATGGGTAATTGATTGGGTCAATCTTAACCCGAATTTAACCCTCAGTAAATCATATAAAAGGAATAAACCTCAAGTTCTTTCCAACACGTCATCATCTTTCTATTCTTCTAGGCTCGTACAGGTATGTCGGAAGGATTTCGCACAGGGTCTGAAATCACAAGCGAAAGGTTCGCTTTGAGTTTGGGTTTTATGCATCTCAGTCACTGGCACAAATCAGGACATTTTCATCCCTCGTAGGCATAGAGTAGGTAAGGGAGTGACTCTGGCTCTCTGGTTGCTCAGAGACAGTTTAGTGAGAGCGGATCTGGGTTCAAAGGCAGATTGGAAGGTTCTAGTCTCCAGTCACTTGTACACAGTAGTCCTTGAAGCGACCACAACATCTCAGTCGGTTGCACAGCTACAGTAAGAGAGTGACTCTAGATTTCAGCTATATTATGCCACATTCGTGCACATTAATATTTCCTAAGAGCGAATCTATAGTCATAGTCACTCACATGCAATATTTGAGAGAGCGACATAGGATTTGTGGTCACACACAGAGAGTTGTGATGAGGGCAACCATAATTCATATCTAGGGTTTGACATCTTGGCTTCAGTTGAATTCAATGTTCAGGTAAATGTGGATTTATCTCTACAGTTATACAGATCTGTATATCTGAATTTTTTAGTATCCAGTGCAAACATATGTATTGGGCTCATTGACAGTGACAATAGTGCTCAATAGTGTTCATCAAAATGACAACAATATACAACAATTGACATTAGTTTGTGATAGCACATTATATCCATTAGGATGAGGATTCTGATTCCTAGCACGATTAGATCTGTTTCATAGATATGATTTTTTTTGCCGCATAAACAAGGTTATGGATCATTCTACTCTGTTTTGCTCCATCATTTGATGACAATCTAAGAAGAAGAAGATTTGCAAAGGTTTTCCCCATTGTGGTTTTTGCCCTGGTCTCAGACCAATCTTGGTGTCTCTATATGTGTGCATGCTTTCTTCTACTATTCATTTTATGTTCTGCTACATTGATGATGGTGATGTTGTTTCTTTCTATTTTATTGCACATTTTGATGTATAATGGTTTAGATCTTAATAATGTATTGATGATATGGGTGAACTTAATGTATTAATGACAAAATTTAACTATCATAGCGAAAAACAATGTCGCCCTATGAAAATTTAATAGGGTATCAGATATGGGTTGAAGAAAAGTCATGGAGATCATCTCAATGATGACACCATTTATGGAAGAAAGACGAGGATGGTGAAGACCTAAAATAATTCTAGGGTTTGAATAAAACCCTAAGCATCTTGATGAATAGGGTTTGATGGATTATATGAGGTTAGGGTTGGAGAGACCTGATTTATGGAAACGATATGAGGCATGAAACCCTAGATGGGATAATTCCTATAAGATCTGGTTGGATACTTGAAGACAACATTGATATATGGACCATGGACATTGATGGCTCTTGAAGATTGGTTCAAGAGAGAGAGGATCACCTCTCATTGAAGATAAGTATTTCTTGACTTATGATGCTCCTTACTTGTTAGATCTAATGGTTATGTTTATTTTTTTTACTTCCCGCATATGTATTTGAGTATATGGAAGTTTATATCCTCCTTGATGAAACTTGATGAGTAGATCCTTCTTGAGGATCATTTTGAGATGCATATATGGAAAGAGACAAAGAGGTACTTGATGAAAATATGACAAAGTGCTTCAAGCGGCCTCTGACTAATGAAAAGGTGCACAGGTAATACCACAAGGTATGCATGGTATGTTTGATTTATTGCCTTAGTAAGCCTTAAGTTTTGATGAGAATGTCACTTTCTTTAATGGCTCATACATGTATATGAAAGTGATTTGGATCTATGTCTCCTATAATGAAATGATGCTCCAAGTGTTGAACTTTTGATCTTCTTAGGCTATCTAATGTTGATACATTGACACACTTGATGTTTGGCTAACAACTATGATCTATCTGTTGGATATCTTGATCTTATAAAGAAGGCTAGAACCTTGACTCTAGTAAATGATACTCTTGATACTTGTCATGATGGATTTCATATAGAAGGATAGTTCATTGACTCTTATACAAAAGTCTGCTAGTAATACTTGTGATAAGCATGACTGACACTCTTGTTGTTTTTATAAAGCTTTATTTGAAGGATCTAACCTAATTTCATTGGTCATTGAGACCCTGGTAACCTTGATGTGAGAAGTATAAGTGTAAGTAGATCTCTTACTAACTATGGTCATGGTTAAACTGACTATCCTAACTTGATGGAGTGACTTGATTGAAAATTCTATTGTGTTCATAATCCTTGAGAGATGGTGTTGAATCTATTTACTGCTTTGAGTATAAGACTTTGATGAAAGATTGATGTCATGATGTTGATAGCCACATGTTGACGATCTAAAAGATCTGTTGTTGCATGACTCTAGTAGGGACAGGTTGCTTACATGAAATAAGATGAATGATACAGATCCCCAATCAGAGAGAGAAACTCTTCTGAAGATTCTTACCCTTATTACTATGTGTATTCTATGCTACTGAAATATGATTTATGTGCATTTTATAGTATTGATCTGCAGCAGAGTCTTAGATCGGAAGCCCACAAAAAAATAGGTTTTCTGCTACAGACGTAGTCACAGATATGGAAGATATTGTCTCTAGACGCACGCGTGCTAAGTCTTAGACATTGTTCAGGCAGTTAAAGTCGCTCTCATGCTAACCTGAAGGGAGCGACCATAGGTTTGACTACAGTTGACCATCATCTAAAGCTTTCTAAATTTGTTTGAATTCTGAATCAAAGTGTCTCTGACATATTCTGCCACTGTTAATTGATTTTTTAAGTTCTTGGGTTAAATTGTTGATCATATAATGAGGAATTGTGCATGAAATCAAATGGTCACATGGAATATGTCACTACCATAGATGTATTTTAGATAACGACAAGATATGCTAGCAACAAAAGCTTGAAAATTTTCCATGACATGAACATGCACATTGAACTTGTGTTTACAAGTGACTAGGACATACATATAGATATGTCACTATGTTTGTGCTATAAGAGGTTGGCATGATTTGGCATTACTAGTATATATGAAAAGTGTTTTGAGATGATGCTCGAAAATAAATTTGAATTGATGATTGAGATATGCTTTGACTATATATCTCTCTACAATAGTAATTTGGACTTGACCTGATGTCTAGTGATCTAATTTGATGATTGTTGATTTGTTGTGATATCAATGTTATGTGGGCATGATGACTTATGTGGGTATTTGGATATTGGCCTCCTTGTTCTTAGCACAATGGTTGAAAATGATAGTTTTGATTTGGCATGACTTGTCCGTGAGGTATGCATTTGCACCTAATGATAGGATGACTTGTATTATGATTAGGAGAATGAGTTATGAGAATGGCTTGATGAAGCCTCAAACTCATATTGCATGGATGATTACAACTTTTTGATATGATATAGACTTGATATGAGCTCTACCTATCTCCTGGTTGAAAGTATTAATATTATGAATATGATGAATTTGATTATAGTCGTAATCTGTCTTCTAAATTCTCATGAGATGTTTTTATTGATATAATGATACAACATTGATTTATGACAATTATTTGATGAATTCGGGATGATGAGTTCCAAGATATGGCTTTCATGTTGATTATTGTTTTGATTTTATATCTTGATGATCTACTTGTGACAGGTGATGAGCCTTTGATGATATAAATCAGAGGGAGATGGCTTTTGAAGCCCAAAATGATGTATCATGGCATGATGAATTGATTTATGGAATTTGGGAAAAAATTCCATATTACAAAGCTATTGGAAAATGTTTTCGTAAATCCTTGATAAATTAATTTGAAGTACAAATATGTTGTTGAACTCGCCATGGCATCTGATAGTTGATTGAAGTATTGTTGATTATGTTTTTGAACAACCATCTATATATATATGATGTGCATAGAACCTGAATAAATTCATGATTAAGCTACTTCACTTAGAGTTGCCACTAAGCATGATTTTAAATATCTACATGAGGTATTATTTTTTGAGAATGAGATATTTCTCCTATTGTATTTGTTTGCATAGATGTATTGTTTATATTTTAGATTATTGTTGATAAGCACATTGGTATGTTGCTTTAGTATGAGATCTACCATGATATCTTGGATGAGAAGTCCATAGCATGATTGAAGTTGATCATGATGCTACTAGCATGGCTAGCTATGAGGCAAGATACACAATCTCTTTAGAGAGTTGTTTGAGCATGATATATATATATATAATATATATATATATATATATAATATATATATATATATATATATATATATATATATATATAATATATATATTATATATATATATATATATATATAATATATATATATATATATATATTGGGATCGAGATACTCTCACATATTGAAACAATGCAGTTGTTCAAAATAAGCTCAAGCTTGTGGTTGGCACCTCCTTGAGAGGGAGGATTATTATGGTATCCTTTTGTGATTTATGTGATTATATATGATCTGACATGATATTTTATTTGATGTTTTGTATGAATAGAAAACAATTTCTATTGAAACAAGAAGATTACAGATATTCTTTCAAAGGCATCTTGGTTTTCAAAGAGAATCCCCTCCGGATTAGGAGCAACATTGATCGAGGACACTGAGCCAACTCTTCCTACCCTATTCAAGCTCCCAGGGTGAGGAATCGAGATGGAGGGCTCCTGTGTTGAGGGAAAACTAGACAACAGGGCATTACCCTATCTATCTTTGGACAATAGGGAGCTACCCCTATTTGTTACCAATAGGGTTGGAGTAGTAGCTCACCCTATCTTGGTCTTTGTAGAGTATACCCCAGTTGGCATCATACTAAAAAATCAGGCTTGTTGGGAGTATCACTCCCCATCTGGCCAACGAGTGGAGAGTGTACTTAGGGGTGTAAAACCCAAGGTGATTGTGATGCAGGTGTTCTACCACATGACTATTCTGGATCATCGATGAGAATATCAGTAGGCAATAGGATGGGTTGAGATGACTCAATATGATTCTGGGTTGAGGTTATAGCTCCCCGATGAAATTCCAGGGTTAAGTGTTTACTCCCCTGTGTGATGAGGTATCCTATTGCTCAGTATGGGTGGAAGTTATTACTCCCTGATGTGATTCTAGGTTCAAATGTTCTCCTTTATGATATTCTCTCTGATGAAAACATTCCAAATAACAAAGTCTCCAGATAGAATACTGATGGATATAGGGTGGTATCTTGAGCTCCCCTCTGGTAAAAAATTCTTCTTCTTCTAGATCCGAGAATGTTCAACATATGAATAGGAACAATCAAGAGATAAGCAAGAATAAGAAAAGGATAAATCAAGATGTACAATAATGATTTTTGATAATGACACACTTGAGATAGACATGGCACGATGGCTACATGACAAATATGATCCATCATGATACGTGATGACACTTGAAGATTTCATAATGGCATATTATTCGACAGACATATATTGGCAGGTGGAATTCTCCCTTGTTGAGAGGGAATGTTAGTTTTTGCAACTGCAGTCAAATTCCACCTTAGACAAATCAAATTACCAAGATAATGATTGCATTAGATTCCTCTTTTCAAGAGGACCAAAATCGACCTAAATATCACCCAATTTGGTTAAGCGAAAGCTAAGTTATGAATTATTTTATTCATACATGTATTATGGAATGGGTCGGCTCTAACCACATGGGTAACTACTTGGGTCAATCTTAACCCCAAGTTAACCCTAAGGAAAACCTATAAAAGGAAGGGACCTCAAGTTCATTTCAACACATCATCATATTTCTATTCTTATTGGCTAGCATAGGTACATCAGAAGGAGTTTGCATAGGGTCTGAAATGACAGGCGAAAGGTTCACTCCATGTTCACTCTTAGTTTGGGTTTTCTGGATCTTGGTCACTACCATGGCTCAGGACATTTTCATCCCTGATCGCAAGCACAGGGTAGGCAAGGGAGTGACTCTAGCACTTTGGTATTTCAAAGATAATTTAGTGAGAGTAGCTCTGGGTTCAAAGGAAGATCGAAAGGTTCCGGGCCCCTGCCGCTCACAAAGAGTAGTCCTAGGAGCTACCAGGACATCTCAGTCTCCCACACAGCTACAATAAGGGAGCGACTCTGAGTTTCAACTATATAATTCCACAGTCACATGTATGAAGGTTTCTTGAGAGTGACTTTGCATTCACAGTCACTCGTATATAGTATTCGATAGAGCGACCTAGGAGTTTCATTCACACAAAGACAATTGTGATGAGGGCGACCAGAATTCAGATCTGGGATTTGACATCTTGGCTTCAGTTGACTTCAATGATCTAGTAGATTTGGGTTTCTCTCTACAATTATACATATCTGCAGATCTATAGATCTGATTTTCTAGTATCCGTTGTAAACATATGTATTGGGCTCATTGAAAGTGACAACAGTGCTCAACAATGTTTGGCATAGTGACAATTGTATACAACAGTTGACATCAGTTTGTGAAAGCACATTACAGCCATCAGTATGAGGATTTTGATTCCTAACATGATTAGATCTGTTTCATAGATATAATTATTGTTTTTCTGCATAGACAAAGTTATGTATCATTGTACTCTCTTTTGTTGCATCATTTGATGACGATCTAAGAAGAAGAATATTTGTGAGGAGTTTGGATATTCCACAGTGCTCATCTTTTTTGGTCGACGTTTCGAGTCTGAACCTAGACTCATGAGTCTGAACCTAGACTCAACAATGTTTGGCACAGTGACAATCGTATACAACAGTTGACATCAGTTTGTGAAAGCACATTATAGCCATCAGTATGAGGATTTTGATTCCTAACATGATTAAATCTATTTCATAGATATAATTATTGTTTTTTTGCATAGACAAAGTTATGTATCATTGTACTCTCTTTTGTTGCATCATTTGATGACGATCCAAGAAGAAGAATATTTGTGAGGAGTTCGGATATTCCATAGTGCTCATCTTTTTTGGTCGATGTTTCGAGGATGATGAGTCTAGGTTCAGACTCGAAACATCGACCAAAAAAGATGAGTACTGTGGAATATCCGAACTCCTCACAAAAACCACACCACAGTAATATGCAATCTAAAGAAGAATATTTGCAAGGGTTTCCCCATAGTGTGTTTTTCCCTAGTATCGGACTAATCCTGGTGTCCCTATATGTGTGCATGCTTTCTTCTACTATTCCTTTTATGTTTCGCTGCATTGATGATGATGTGATGTTGTTTCTTTCTATGTTATTGCACATGTTGATGTATAATGGTTTATATCTTAATAATTTAATGATGATATGGGGTGAACTTAATGTATTAATGATTAAATGCAACTATCATAGCAAAGAACAATGTCGCCCTATGAAAATTTAACACATCCTTAGTCATAGTAACTTGTGCCTGCATAATACTAGTTGTTTGTAACACTTCATGCATCCCAATACCCTTCACAATGATCCGCAACATTGCCATTTTTAACTACTTACCCATTTTCATTCACTAATCCTCATTTCCAATTTGACCAATATTCCCTATATCTAGTTGTTTCCTAATATTAATTAACCTTATGTCTTACTAGTCTTGAATACACCACTACTAGCCATTAATTATGCTTTTCCTGGGAAGTTTCAACTCTCATCCTCATTGACCCTTTTGACCTCATTTTAAATTATCAAAATCTACCACCATGATAGTTTGGTATCTAATCTGTCTTTAGTTGATTTCAAGGGACACTCTATCCTTTATGATCATGTCTTCATTCCTATCAACATAAAATCACACATTTCTAGGAATTTTGTAATATCTTGATCCCCGTCACCCATAATACTGGTGAATCTTGGATGAAATAAAGAGAATAATCATCACTCTCTACTTTCATTTCCCCTTTGATGTTCAACATTATCACGTATCCACATTAACATGGGCCTTACCTTTTGATAGTTGCAGTTTCTAGTTCTAATTGAAGACCCGTGAACTTGATAGGTCGTCAATGTTGTAACATACCCAATTACGAGGTACCCGAAACTTTATTTTTATTTTTACTCTCTTGACAATAAGCTTTGATATCATTCAGCTAGGTACACCTACTAAATTGATCCTAACCACACTTGAAAAAAAATGATTTTCATTTCTCATGCATTTTATCAAACACTTTATTTGTAAAACTTTCTTCAAATACTTTGTATACAACAAATTAAGTAGTTTTTTCCTTGTAGACATTTTGTCAAACATTTTGTATGAAATCAAATAAGAAACATTGTTATGATTCCAACTGTAACAACTGAAATATATCACTCAATTATGCAACTTTTGATTTTTGTCTTTGAGGTATTTTATCAAATAGTTTGTATGCAAATTGTAATAAAACACCTTTAACACATTTCTTCAAATACTTTGCATGTGAACAGACATAAATAAGCTACAATAATACTATCATACAACAATGCTAACATATAATAATATTATACCCATCCATAAAGTAACATTTTCATTGGGGCATTTCATCAAATAGTTTGTATGCAATTAGTCATTAAACCATTTATGAATTTATTCAAACACTTTGCATGAAAAATAATATAGCAACTTCCTCGGTGCATATCTCTAAATTATAACATTCCAAGTTTTGAAAAATCAACCAGACGATAAGTTGGAGTTCCCTTCACTATGGTCTAAGTTTCAATATCTGGAACCTCCCAGATGAAAAGTTATAACAGAAATTTCAACATGACTTGTTTGATGCATGATTTTAGGAGCATCCAAGAAGATCAACTTCCTTTGATCATAACTCCTAAAATATTGTGAACCAATATCTGAAATTTTCATAGATGATCAATGGAAGTTCCCCTAACTGTGGTCCAAGTTTTATCTTTTAGAACATCTTAGAAGAAAATTTATAACGGAAATTCCAACACGACCTATTTGACACATGATTTTATGATCATCTAGGAATATCGGCTTCCTCTAATCATATCTCCTAAAATATCATGATCCAATATCTTAAAATAGAACCAGATGAAC
Source organism: Pinus taeda (assembly GCA_000404065.3). Taxonomy (NCBI): domain Eukaryota; kingdom Viridiplantae; phylum Streptophyta; class Pinopsida; order Pinales; family Pinaceae; genus Pinus; species Pinus taeda. Next base: position 132,297 of record APFE031371900.1, on the reverse strand, counting down.
AACGAGATTTCCTCTCACAATGGTCCAAGTTTCAGCTTCTATTACCTCCCAAAATAAAATTTATAGTAGAAATGCCAACATTAACTTTTAAATATGCATTTAGGAAGCCCAACTTTCTCTTTTCATATTTCCTAAAATTTCACCACCTAAGATATAAAAATTACCAGAGGATTAGTGAGATTTCCCCTCACTAAAATTTTTAGATTTTGGAACCTCCCAGAAGAAAATTTATAACAGAACTAGTAACATGACATGTTTAAAGAAGTATCTATAAATCATATCTTCCTCAACCAATGTTGTTACAAAATTTAATACATATAAAAAGTTATAGCCAAATAGTATAAAAACTACATCCATGATAAATTTGGTGAAGGGTAAATGCATGTACATATAAACTTGTTGATAAGAGAAATTAAATAATCATGCATGTCACTAAACCATCTATGCCATGAATATCATTAACACAAAAAAAATATTTATCTATTGCAACCAAAAAATACTGGAAACTAAATTAAGGTGAACCACGTTCCACTCCACCATAGATTCAGTTGTGCTACAATTTTTCTCACAGCTCGTCACCCCTATCCCAGGGCCTGATGCCTTGAGGAAATATTAACTCAGGGATATTTCACACACTCATATTTAGACCAAATTTTAACACTAGAAGTGAAGACCATTATCCTTCACACACACATAAGAAAACTCAGTAATCAACCTTTCCATCTTTAATTGAAATAACATTCACAAAAATGTTGTGTAGTTCTACATAGCACAAAGGAGTCCTTTGATCTATGTAGTGCCTTGATCCTCCTATATTTAGTGCTCTATGTTCCACACACAACCAAGAACATTCCCAGTCCTCAGAGCCATCTAGTCTAAAGAAATAATGTTGCAACACATTCAATTCATGTCTCATAAGTTGTCACTCTTAACTCTTAACCAATCATAAGGTATGAACCTCTTTGGGTTCAATCACCAATCCTTTTTCCAAATTGAATTTTTTGGGTGAGAGAGAGAGAGAGAGAGAGAGAGAGAGAGAGAGAGAGAGAGAGAGAGATGCATGAGAAAGTAATAAAAGAGAGAAAAACTAGAAGCTTAATAACCAAGAAGAAGAACCCCTTGATTACTCCTCCTCCTTATTTTTATAATCACATCTTCACCCTTCATCTTCCCAACCTTTTAGATTCTTGGGAAGGCTAACCATCACATCAAATGGAAATATTCACCCAAGGCATATTTTTCCTCTAAAGTTAAATTTTCACCCTCCCCAAGGCATCATAATTTTTTGGTTTCCCCCTTTCTTCAGATCTAGCATTTTTATTAATAAAAATAAACATTACATCATATAATAGAGTTTAACATCATAGCATAAATGTTGGTACCCTAGTATTATTTGTTTTGAATTACATTAAAAAATTTGGGGTAATGAAAGAGGTGTCACAAGTGTCATCAAGTACAGACACTCATCATGAATGTTCATGTTAGGTTCTAGGGAGCATTCTCCTCATAATAATGCTAAATTGTTAATGACACCCTTGATGCTGATGCACATTTCTATGCCACAAATTCTTTGGCTACAACATCATTAGTGATATTTTGAAAATTTCTCATGCTCATATAAGAGCCTTCAACATATTGTATATTATTGTAAATATATGTTTGATAAGTTTCATAATCATGGGACATGCTTGCCTCATTTGTATACAACAATAAAATATCCATGGATGTTTGATTTTTGTAGATAGGTTCTCCTTACTCTTTGTGTTCTCTTTTTCTCCACAGTATGTCATTTTACAAGCATCAAATATAGAAAATGATGATGCATTTTGGCTATACAATTGCTCTTAATCCATGTGAATAAGAAGTGAAAGGAGGAAAAGTAAATGATACAAAAGAGATTTGAGGCTCCTGGGATGGAAAATCCAAAGGAAAATCAGAGTCCTATGAAGGAGGCCAAGATTTAGACATTGGACATGTCACCAATCTTCATTATTTCCATCAATACAATTACATCCCTGCAAGAAATGACAGTGGAGCTGCAAAAATATGAGTTCTCTCCACAAGAAGACTAAGAAAAATCAACCCCTAGAGGAAAATTCGACTTGGTAATTATTAAAAATGATTAGGAATCATTTCCCATGAAAGGAGGAAGCTTTCCCCACCAAAATCCCTTGATTAGTGGATCTAGTTCCCAATACTAGGAATCTGCATTAAATGGCAAGCAACACATTCCTAGATTTCTCAATCATTGGAGCTCCACAATATGTGCCATAATTCTAGAATATCTTGTTGTTTTATTATTTAATATTGATCTTCTTGTAGTTGGGAGCAGGTCCCTAGATTATCTCCTCCTCCAAATCTCCATAATCTACCCAATATTCTCACAATATTCCACAAACTAAATAATATTAGGCATAAATATGCAATTATCCATAAACCTTCCTAATGAACATATTAAAGTTAAAAATACATTATCTAATGCAAAAACAAAAGTTTAATGTGTTGAAGGATGGTTAGGTGGGCCTTAATTTATGTCTATTTTAAAGGCATGGGCCTTAATTTATGTCTAATTTGGAGGCTCATCAGGGAGTCCACTCACGTGCCACCCATTCATCATTCTCCAAGGCATATCTCTAATGCCCAAACCTTCTTCATTGGTAATATAGAGAGTCTAATTGCTTTCTATTTGTTCTCTCATTTAATTTTGTAGTTTTTTGCATGCTTCTTTTTTTATTTCTTTTACTCTTTATATGGTCTAACTCCACTAACAATTTTTGTCTATAGTGTGATATCCTTCACTATAGAAAAGGATATTTTCACTCACTCTTGTGAAGAAAATAATCCAATAAAGTGGTACCAATGTGATCGACTATGTGCCAAGATTCTTTTCAGATGGGTCTCCCACAATGGTGTTGGTAGTGCCCATACCACTAAAAAGGTTTTTTGTTTGTCTGTTTGTTTGTTTGTTTGTTTGTTTGTTTGTTTTGCTTATTTATTAATACATTGGTAGGAGTATTATTATTAACTAAGTATTATTATGCTAGAAAAAATCCCAAATTTCTTATAGACTTAAATATGTAGAAATTATATGGCCTATGTTGCAAAGGTTAGGATTTTCAAGGTCTTAAGGACAAAGGAGTGTCAAGTGCCATAGTTGTTTGATATACAATAGGGTTTCCAATAATAGTACTCAGTCAATTTTTTCATAACATTAAATAAGGACAAATTGTACCCTTAGTTGTACTACTTGATTCCCGAGCACGCAAAAGTGATATCACTAAGCACTATTCTCAATGTACTATAGCAACAATCTGACTTATATGTTTTATGTAAGGTTGGTTTTTAGGGCGCCTAGGGGGTTTTCATATACCTAAGGACACACAAAAGAAAATTTAGTAACATGTATTGTCTAATATTATACTACTCGAAGGGGTATCAAAGGAGGTGACACCACTTGTAATTTTTCAATTTATTCTTCCACAACTATAGGTTTATACATTTAATCATAGCTCTTTGTGTTATTAAAGATGTTTGGGACACATTTATAACCTAAAAAAGTTTTCTAAATTTTTGGTGATTATTAATCTAGCAAAAATATCTAATACCACTTGTAGTTATCCTTAACCCTTGAAGTTGAATAAAAAAAACAAGTTATTTAAGAGAAATACTAATGTAAAAAAGCAAATACAAAAGATAAGAAGTTTAAACCTATGAAACATAATCTTCATGTTAAATATTTTCCAAAAGAGAGAACAACATTTTGAGCCTCTTCAAACAAACAACCTCTTATGAGTAGAGCTCCAATTACAACAAGGATGCTTAACAAAACTTTACATAGGTTTCTAGCTCTATAAATAGTTTTTAATAGAAAACTATAACTTCATGTGGTCTCATCATTAATGAGGACCAACCATCTAGGGGGGCTTATTTGATAACATTAAATAATTACCTACTAACTATCTAATGAGCCTTCTTCAAAGAAGATAGCCTTGTACATCACTTGATTAACTCATAAATATCTCAAAGCGGGGAGGTTAGGGTAAGGCCCTAAAAGATAAATTATGTTTTGTATCAAAATATAAATTGGTGTAATTATATCTTCTCAAAACAATTGACCATTACTTCCACATGTTTAATAAATGGGATATATTTCTTTGGTTTGTGCCTCCAAAATCCACAAAACAAATTTATGAACCTCTAAATTTGTATGAACACTTAGATTATTGACTTGAAGAATGGTACTTTTATATTATAAGATGAATTTTCTCTCTCATTTTTGTCACTCCATGAAAACTTTATCCTTTCAACATTATTATAACCTTTTATAATATAAATATTGCAAATTTTTTTATCTTCAGAGAAAAATTTTCATTATCTAATTCACAATATTCAAGTGAAGAAACATCAACTTAATTTTGGGATTGGTCTGGTTGATTCAAATCTTGGGGGATACTAAATTTAGTGACTGATAATTATTTTTATCCTTCTTAATACTACTAATGGGATACATTTGTTCGTAATTCACATATTATGAAATATGTGAAATGTGAATAGAAAATAATAATACATGAAAAGCAACTAATTCATATTGAAATGAAATAATTACAAAACGAGAAGAATGGGGTTCTTATCGAGTATGTACATGTAGTTGGGTTTATACATCATAGAAACACATTTTAAATTAATGTAGAAGAGATCAATGTTGGGCTTATGGTAATGTTGTTGGGTTTATGGTATTGAGTTGTTGATAATAGAATGTGAAATATGGAACAAAATAAGATAACAACAATTAATGGATTGCATGTTGTATATCCAAGACATAGAAATATTGCATGTTAAATGTATACTACATTTTGATAATGGTGATTGGTTACATTAGACATTCAATTTAGAGGAAAATGATGGATAATGTTTTAACCTCAAATTTAATGCTTCCTCAACTGATAATGGAATATAAAAATAGATTCAATTCCCCTCAACTAGAAAATTAGAAAAGATAGAGAGAGTAACACTCCTCCAATGAACCACATGATTTAAAATGGCCATGGTATTATAATAAAAAGTTCAACAGTGTGTATGGACCAATCTTAATGGAAACAATGTTGGAATACACGTGATCATTTGTTTGCATATGGTTCTTTGGGCATACAACTTCTTTATTCATTATTTAAGAGTCGTTAGACCTCCATAGTAGGCATCTTACAATTGTAGGATACAATAGATGCAACATAATGGGGGAGGAGTGGTTAAGGAGAACAAAAATTGTGAGCATGAATAACAATTTCGATTATGTATGAACAAGTAGGTATATCGGCAACTATAGTATTGAGTTTAATAGCAACATAGTGAAGGAGTGCTTGAGGAGAACAAAAATTGTGAATATGGATAATAATTGGATTATGTATGAACAAATAACAATATTAGTAATTATAGTATCAAGTGTAAATTGATAATATATGATATTTTAAGGTTGGTTGTAAAATAAGTAAGAATGATTAGTTTATGTATGAAGCTAAAAAGTTTTTAATATCCATATGTTTTATAATTGTAATTAAGGTTTTTTATGAACAAGTAATAATATTGATAACTATAGTATTAAGTGCAACTCAACAATATATAATAGTTTAGGGTTTAGTGTAGAATAAGTGAGAATATGTGATTTATACATAAAGATTAAAGATTTTGAATAAAGATTGAAGATTTCGAATAGAAGATGATGGGTATAACTCAACTACATAATTAATATAGATGTGAATGAATGGTTAAGTAGACATACTAGTAGTATGATTGATTGAATTTTATTAAATATTTAGTACTTACATTGTGATGATGATTAATATGATGTTGAATTTTATTAAATATTTAGTACTTACGTTGTAATGATAATGAATATGATGTTGAGAAATTTATTCTTCTTTGAAATTGTGCAATAAATCAAATCATAAATAAATTTTTAAAATGACATTTTTTAAAGTCATTTTCTAATTACACTTCTAATAAGACAGATTTAAATTCATTTGAAAAGGGTTAAGAACGTTCTTCCTTTGAAAGGGGTTAGGAACGTTCAATTCATATCACTCCATGAACTCATTGCAAGTAATAATAAAGTGAAAACATGTTTATTCAAAACACATTATATAATAACATTTGATAATAAGTAGAAAAATATCTTGTTTTTCATAATTTAAAAAGTCAAAATTATATATTTAATGAAAAATAAATATTAATAATGATTAATGGTTGTTATTGTCTACTAAAATTAATTTTAACTTATTGAACTTTAAAAAATAGATAAGGAATTAATTAGATAGCTTTATTGTTTTATTGTTATATACAAAATTTGAGATATAAAAATAGTTGTGTTTTAATTTTGTAAGATGATGTGAAATAAATACCAACCTAGATTTTAAATTGATTTATCAACCAGAGGGATCAAAACCCTTTCACTTTAAAAGAAGTTTGTACTCAGAGATTTGATCCCTCTCGACGCTTAGTATATTGGATTAAAATGAATCTATGCTGGTTAATTAAAAAATGAGTATAATAATAAATAATAATTATTATATTATTATTTTATGAATTGCCGAGTCAAAATATTAAATAAACATTACATTACAACTTTCTATGATATGAGTTAAAAACACTTCTCCAACACCATAAATTACCAACTATAAATTTTCCATCTATTACAAAAAAATTGTCTAAAAAAAAACTAATTGATTTCAAAATATTAATTCTTTACCATATAAAAATGTAAAACTCACATAATTATCAAACTGCAGTAAATGTATTCTAGAAAATGAACATCTAATTCATAAATAAGTTATAACATTTGCAAAAGAAAGAAGTAATAATAGGAAATATAAATTTGTTATTTTGATCATTAACCATTATTTAATTTTAATTTAATTAACTTAATCTACATGGACAAATAATTAAACTTTTTAAGAATAAGATTTTGAGTACCAGAAAGTTTGATTATAAAATATAATTCAATAGAAATAAGAATATTCACACATTAACTCCACATTAATATCTACAGATAATAACTTGCTTAACACCACTTTAATATCTACAAATAACAACTTGCTTAACATAATATACCCCACTTAACAAATAGATATTCAAATTGTGAAGAAAAAACCATATTCTTAACAACCCAGCCCCACTAAACCTATATTAAAGAAAATTAAACTACTAAACAAAGTCAAAGTCCTAGAATATCCCATAACTGGATTTGTGAATTAAGCTTTTTAAGCCTTCCACACTATATTATGATGGTAATAGTCATTTGAATGGAATGTGTAAAATATTATGTTGTAAGAGTGCATTAGTATTTGGGGAGGATGCTCTAACCTGTGTTATGATTTTTAGAGAAGAAAGTTGTTGGAATATATGATTTTTAGAGAAGAAAGTTGTTGGAATTTGATGGATAAGATATTATGGTGTAAGAGTATAATTATAATTGGAATGATTATGATTTTTGATAACAAAAGTTGATTATCAAAGATTTAGTAAAATAGGAAGGAAAAAGCGATCTCTTTTATTTTATAATTCTAAATTTCATGATATAGAATATTGAGTTAGTGAAATAATAAAATTCATATAAAATACAATTTAAAATAAATCATAAATGAGGTAAAGTTAATAAATAACATTTATAATAATTAAATTAATTAATAATAAATATTAAAATAATAATTTAATTTTAAAATTTATGAATAACACTATATATTAAAATTAATATTTAAAAAAATATTATGTAAATATGATATTAAGATTTAAATGGTTTGTAGAAACCAAAAAAAATAATAATTTAAATCACAAATTAATACTAAAAGAATTAAGAAAATGTTATATAAACATAATTAAAACAAATTAATAATTCATCTAATAAGAAATATTTATATTAAATGAGAAATATAAATATAAATTTGAAGGATGTTAGACTCCATAATAAGGGTTGGAAGTCACTGTAACAAAGTTTGTCATTCCTCCCAACTACCCAAGATAAACACAATTAAATATAACTAGCTCAACAATATACATTAAATGTGTGGTAAAAGCCAATAGACATGAATCCATATAAGAACTAAAACACGGAATCATACATCTCAAGTAGCTAAAAAAAAAATTAACTAAATTATAAATTTATAAATTAATAATAATAATAAGTAATGATAAAAAAAGAATTATATTAATTTGTTGTGTTAAGTTTGACTTTTTATTAGTTCAAAGAGATTTGTTACAAAAGCGAATTTTTTGTCCTGTTGGTCTGCTCATGGGGAAACCAGACTAGTAGAACAAGTAGATGATCTTGAGGTTGTGGAAACCTCACTTAACCAAATGATCAGACAAAATGAAAAAGTTCCAAAAATACATTGTCTTTGTTGACCGATTGTTAACATACAAAACTAAAAATTGAGCTTGCAATTGTTTATGGAGGTCATTTGCTAGAAACAGAGAGAGTGTGCCCAAGGTTGTACTTGGCTAAAAAATACATGTTGTAATTAACAGGAGGAGCAAGAGTTGTGCAAGACCAAGAACTGAGATAGCCCCTAACCTTAGGGCCCGAGTTCCATGAACATCCTGACTTTAGACATAGATTCGACCACTAACATCCTAACCTTGAGCAACATGACCACGAGCCTCACAGCTATGAGCGCCATGACCCCCAACAACACAACCATGACCACGAACATCCCAACCCTAGGCACTGTGGCCACTAGCACCTAGACAACGAGCTCTGAAACGACTATGCCTATAATTTTTGCCTCCTTTGTGGGAATGCCTCTCCCTGTGTAGCTGAGAGCAAGGAGCGAGGGAACCATTCATGACAGAACTACACAGGCGGGACATTGGAGGGCCAATTACGCAAGGGTGCCAGAATTCTTGACAATAGCCTGAACCTGCCCCTGTTTAGCTGCTAGTGAGCTTCCCTTGTGAGGTCCACTGTCTGCAGAGAATGGATACCCAAACAAATCTATGAATTTCATTTATTGTGTTTGACAGATAAAGAGAAAAAAATAGAGTCTAGGTGAGAGACGAACCACGAGGTTGAGGCTGACCGACCATCATGATCCCCATAGTGTCCATGCAAACACAAATGTGTGTTGGAGGAAAATAAGAGATGCATTGAGATACAAACCCTCTAGCCTGACAAAAACTAGAGAATTCCCAAGGAGGGGTCAATGGATGTGAACATGACTACAACGAAAATTGTCGACATGATAATTGAGGGTCGACATATTTTGCAAAGGAGAGGGATAGACTGCACAAATATAATGTAACCTCTATTCAGCGATATAAAGAAATTGTTGTGCTCTGCAATGACCTCCTACTCGTAACTCAAGGTGCCAATCGATGCTATAATAGTTAGTCATCATTTCCTTGTAATCCAAAGTCAAGCAGGCATACCTTCTCATTGAATTTATTAATGCCCCCAATGTGTGAGGAATTAACTTACAATACCTTTACATTGGAATGTGCATGTGATCGAGAAAGTGGCTAGAATTAACATTCAATTGTATCAATAGCATTACGTTTAGCCCTTACTCGCACCCGCTATGGAGGAATTAATATATAAGTTAAAACATATATGCATTTAAAAAAATGTATAACAAGATTCTTAACCATAGAGATTTGCTCCTACTTTATCATGGAGATTCTTAATCTATAAATATGCCTTATTACAATACCATATGCCAATACTATGGCTATCAATACTATATTCCCAGAAAACTATAACTAGTTTCATATGACACTTGTTCATATTACATTTTTTAGTTAATGATTTTTTGTGTATACTATTAAAAATATTTGAAAATAATCTATACAAGTTAAATTCTTACCATTCATCTAATAATTATTGATAATTAAATTAAAATTTAAAAACTCTATTCCAAAATAAACATATCTATCAACATAATTAATTTAATTTATTATTAATAATTATAAATAATCAAACTTAATTAATTAATATTACACTTTATTATATAAAATTTTTGGGTTAAAATACTCCTTATTAGGTTAGAGGTTGGTATGAACTATGAAATACTATTCCATGATTATTTTCACCTTTTAAATATCCTTATATCTTTATTTCTTACCAAAGAATACAAACAAATTAAATAAAATAAATAAATTCAAAAGTTCAATAATAACCGCGATTAAAATTCACCCTCAGTCACTCTTTTATCTTAGTTCTCTTTTTGTCATCTTAATTTCTTATAACATTAAAAATATTCTCATAATGAGATCCATGTTCCATTTGTTTCCTTGAACAGCAAGGGTTCATGATGATGTAGTAATAATTGAAAGCAGCAACTTTTGATTCTTACACACGACAATATTTAAGTACCCTTGATAAATTAAAATAATGTGTGAGATATTGTTTTTTTAAGGTGTCATACTTAATTTTCTATTGATATTTTTTATAGTTATTAAATTAAGTATTGGTATTAATTGAGAATATTTATAATGTGCTTTTTGAGTTAACATTTAGCTTGAAAAATAGAGTTACAATTAAATTTGTGAGTATTTATGTGTTTTATTAGGCGATTATTTTCTGTTATTATTATTGAAAAGAGATATAGTTTAAAATTAAGTTAGATACTTTTTTATCATATTATTGTAAATATGTATTTTTATAAGTTGGTGTAATTATAGAGAATTTCACAAAATATTAAAAATAAATAAATAAATTTAAAGTTTAGAAAAATAAGTAATATCAGTGGTCCACTCATAATGTTAGGGTTTTATTGTGATTTTTAAAAGAATTAAATGAATTTTTGATTGGGTTGAAATGGGGATTTTTTTGAAAAATAAAGAAGATCATGAATAAAGGCTAATTGGCTTGATTTGCACTATGGGTCACTAGGGGTGAGAGGCCATCCATTACAAGTTATTCTAATTGTCTTTCATGCATCAGAATAAAAAAGGAATCCACTTATTTTCCCATTATGGGAAGCCTAGAACATGACTCATAGCTTTCACTATGTTTTGGTCACAAATTCAATTTTCTTCAAAAAATTGGGGCAAAAATTTTCTACCTCATTTCCCATTCAAGAATCACCATGGTGGATAAGCACACATATTCCTCAATATCATTTGCAGAATGGTCCAAACATTTCATAAGCCCCTTGATTTTACTATGCATACAACAAGAAACAACAACAATAGTTGCACAACATCATTTCTCAAGAAATGCAACAAGAAAATCTCAATTTGATTTTGCCTTGGTCAAATTGAGACAATTTGAATTTCCACATTAGAAGACAACTTGGATGTAGTTAACTTGTGTGACATGGCTTGTGTCACTAAATTTACTCAATAAATTTGAGTTAGAGGGCTTGGAGTTCAATTAAGCATGTGTGATTGCTAATTTGTAGCAATCAAGGTCAATTATTTCAAGTTGTTTTCAGATAAACTAGTTCTAATTGTTGATAGAACTAGTGGAAGATCAGTTGTGCAGTGAGACAACAATCTAACTCGGTGATCATCCAGTTAACTTATCAGTCAACCCAAAATATCTAGTGCATGTAGAGAATTTGAATTCCCCAGCTATGGTGGAGATTCCAAGGCAGTGTAGCATCAATTGTAGACTATTCTCAAGTGTACAAGTGTTGCATGCAACGAGATAATCAACCTTGTGAATTATGCAATCAATTGGAGGAAAAATCCTAAATAGTAAGGGCCTAATTGCTCAAGAATTATGCAAGGAAATAAGGGCTCAAGTTAAGGTAGAATTTGACTAAGTCGGGTCAAACCTTCTCATTAAGCAGAGAGAGAGTTATTCACTTGTAGGTTGAGCTCATAGCGAGCTAGAAATTTTAATGCATTCTCTATTCATCTGATTAATGCAAGTAGGCTTAAGGGGTTTTTAGCAGTTGATTTCCCCTGGAAAAATACTATGCATGTGTGCAATTGTTGTTCTAAATTGTGAATTAAATTTTGCAGATCAGTAGAGTAGATTTGTGTCTCTTGATTTTTAGATTAAACTTCTTGAGCAGTTGCAATTCCACACCATTTTTCTACATGGTATCAGAGAAAGATTCACATTAGAACCAAAATTTCGAAGTTGTTCCTTGGGAGGTTCAAATTTTCATCTTCAATGTGGCATTATTTCTTCAGAGTTGGGAAGATGACCTTCAACAGGCTGAGATTAGTGTATTTCTTTGAAGGCAGCTCAAATTTCGTTGCATGGAGGCAATTCTTGATGATAATGGATTTCTATAATATATCAAGATAGATATTGCAAAACCATAAGCATCTAATGAATAGAACCTAGCCCAATGGAAGAAAATGTAGCCAAGGTGTGGAGACAATATTAGATGGAGTGCAAGACCGCATTGTCTCAAATCTCAATGGAAAAGAAAAAAAAATTATAGTGTGGAAGACACTGATAGAGTTGTTTGAGAATAGTAGTAATCATAGAAAATTGGTTGTCAAAGACAAACTTCAAAAATTTTAATTGGAGAAGAATGATAATATTCTGCAGTTTCTCACCAAATGTACACAAGTTCAGGATGAGCTTGGAGGGGTTCATGTGACTATTGCAGAAGAGGACTTAGTGAGCCTAGTTCTTCTAGGCCTTCCAAAATCCTGGCATAACTACCAGGACTTAGTAAATGGAAGGGAAATTTTACCACAGTGGGAAAGGTTGTGGTCTGAATTGGTACAAAAATAGTTTAAGAGAAATAATTGGGATAGAACTTCATCCAAAGTAGAGGATGAAGAAAAATTTTCTTTGGTTAGAAAGGAAAAGAAGGGTAAAAGGAAGAAATCTCAAACCAAACTAGAATCTAGCCAAGGGGGCAAGAGAAAAGACTTGTCCAAAATAAAATGCTTCGATTGTCATGAATTTGGGCATTATGCTACAAAGTGTCCACGCAAAAATTCTAGCAAGAAGAACTTAGGAGGAGCAATAGGTGAGGCATTGGCTTCATAGTTTGAGCTAGACTTCACCCTTATTGGATGCATCGCCAACACTGTGATGGAGAGTGTGTGGTACTTGGATTCAAGTGCCTCGTGCCTCGTTCCACATGACAGGGTGTAGAGATTTTTTCAATGACTTGGAGGAGAAAGATCTTTAGATGCATATTGAGCTTGGGGAGGACGGAAGGTATAGTGCTACCAGGATTGGCAGACTAACCCTTCAGAGGGAGTTGGGATCCCCTCTTCGCCTCAAAGATGTCATGTTTGTTCCAAAACTAAAGAATAATATCATCTTTGTATAAGTTTTAGAAGACCGTGGTTATGATGTGATCTTCAGCAATGGGAAAGAATTCCAAAGACACATAGCCACTAGACAAGTGAAGTAGATCGAGGTTCAGGTGAAGAACCTAGATAAGTTGGATGTGGAAGATTGCGCTGCATTAAGCAGTAAGGAAGAGAAAGTGCAAAGTCACGATGTCGTTGAAAGTTGGCACAAAATATTGGGCCATTTGCATCATGACACCTTGGAAATTATGTAGCAAATAACCATTGGCCTCCCTAAAGGAGCACTTGAGTAGCAGGATGTATGCAAGGGTTGTACCTTGGGTAAGTATGTGAAATCCACATTCCATGGCCGAGATAGAAAAGCACATGTAGTCTTAGAAAGAGTCCACTATGATGTTTATGGACCTTTCTCGACAACCTCCACTTCCAAACATAAATACTATGTTATTTTTGTTGATGATTTCTCAAGGAAGTGTTGGATCTTCTTCATGTCGAAGAAGGATGAGACATTCTCAAAGTTTGTAGAGTTCAAGGCACTAGTTGAGAAGGAGACCGACAAGAAGGTAAAGGCTCTTAGGAGTGACAACGAAGGCGAGTATGTTTCAAATGACTTCAAGGATTTCTATGTGAAAGAAGGAATTCGAAGAGAGTTGACAACACCCCACAATCCGCAGCAGAATGGGGTAGCTAAGAGAAAGAACCATAGCATTACGAGAGTTGCGAGAGCTATGCTACATGACCAAGGCCTACCACTACATCTGTGGATAGAGGCATGTAACACAATAGTCTACTTGCAGAACCATAATCCTCATCAAATTCTTAGTATCATTACATCGGAGGAGGATTTATTGGGGAGAAATTTGGATATATCTCACTTTAGAACTTCTGGAGCCTCTATTTACTGCCATGTCTCCAAATATTCGAGGAAAAAGCTTGAGCCAACAACAGAGTTGGGAGTTTTTGTGGGTTACACCAAAACTCCACACAATTACCATGTGTACTTAACTTCCCTTAGAATGACAGTTGTGCGAAGGGATGTAAAGTTCAATGAGGAGAAAGCGATGTGGTTCTCTCTTGAGAAGGAGCTTCAGATCTCATTAGAACAGGAGATTTTAGCTCCAAAGGAGGAGACTCAGGAAGTTGTGGAGCAACTACAAATGGAGGATCAGAAAGGAGGAAGAGTGGAGACATCCACTAAACTAGAACCATCCAGAGAAGGGAGAAAAAGAACCAAGGAAGCTGATAGATTGGTGTAGGATGTGAGGGAGAATATGGGAGATCCTTCAAATTTGCACATGCAAAGGAGGTCACCTGAGAGGCACACTGGCTACATGGCCGTAATGACTGAGCTTGTAGAGTTTGAGCCATCCTCTTTTGAGGAAGAAATAGAGAAACCTGTTTGGGTTGATGCAATGGTGGAAGAATACGAATCCATCATGAATAACAGTGTTTGGGAAGTGGTCCCAAGACAGAAAGATAAATCAGTTGTGGGTTTGAGAGGGATATTCAAGGTTAACATGCAACAGACAGAAGCATAGAGAAGTATAAGGCCAAATTTGTAGCTAAAGGATTCTCTCAAGTTGAGGGAATTTATTATGAGGAAACATTTTCTCCTGTAGCAAGGTGTTCATTCATTAGATTAATTCTTGCACCAGTTGCACAGATGGGGTGGAAGATCCACAAAATGGATGTAAAAACAACATTCCTCAATGGGGTTATTGATGAGGGAGTGTACATCAAGCAACAATAAGGGTTTGAGACATTTGATTGGGAGTCTCATGTGTGTAGACTCAAGTGAGCATTGTACAATCTCAAACAAGCACCTCGTGCTTGGTACACTAGGATCGGTAATTATCTCACTAGTTTGGGATTCACCAAAAGTGAAGTGGATGTGAACCTCTATCATATTTTGGTAGAAGGTAAATTTTTTTATCATTGTTTTATATGTTGATGATTTAATATTAATTGGCGATGAGCAGCTAATCAACTCTTACAAGGAGGACCTTGAAAGGGAATTTGAAATGAAGGACATAGGTCTCATTCACCACTACCTTGGGTTGGAAGTATGACAAGGCAATGGGGAATTGTTTGTGTCTCAAGGCAAATATGCCAATGAGATATTGTAGAGATTCCACATGGAGAGTTGTAAGCCCATGGAGACACCTCTAGAGACCAACTGGAGGAAGGAGACTGCTACTTTATGTGAAGAGGTGGATGCTACCATTTATCGACAGTTAGTGGGTTCAATGATGTATCTTGTGAACACATGACCAGATATGTGTTATGTGGTAAACTAGTTGAGCCAAGCTATGGTTAGGCTGGCCAAATTGTATTGGAAGGTAATGAAGCATGTTTTACCATACCTCAAAGGCACTACCCAGTATGGATTATGGCACAGATGGACAAAGGGAGTGAAGTTGTGTGGATTCACAGATGCAAATTGGGCAGGGAGTCCATCCGACCGAAATAGTACATCAAGTGGAATTTTCAGTCTTGGGTCAACAACGATTTCCTGGTACATCAAGAAGCAAAGATTTGTGTCTCTCAGCTTACTAGAAGTATAAAACATGGTTGCAAGTCAAGCAACATGTGAGGTGATCCGAATAAGAAAGAAACTAGTGGGACTGTTTGGCCATGTGATGGATCTGGCGATGATCTATTGTGATAATCAAAGTTTTATTAAGCTCTCTGAGAATCTGGTATTTCAGGATCAATCCAAGCATACAGATATATGGTATCATCATTTACAAGACTATGTGCAGAGGTGGATAATGTTGTAAGATGTTGACATTTTGACAAAGGCCTTGTCAAGATGGAAGTTCGAGTTCCACAGGTGCAAGATAGGGTTGGTTGATAATCCCTTTCTTGCTAAGAGGGAGTGTCGAGAAATGTAGCAAGAAAATCTCAATTTGTTTTTTCCTTGGTTAAATTGAGAAAGCTTGAATTTCCACATCAACAGACAACTTGGATGCAGTTACTTGTGTGACATGGCTTGTGTCACTCAGATTACTCAGTAAATTCAAGTTAGAGGGCTTGGAGTTTAGTTAAGCATGTGCGATTGCTAGTTTGTAGAAATCAAGGTCAATTATTTCAAGTTGTTTTTAGTTAAATTAGTTCTAACTATTGATAGAACTAGTGGAAGGTTAGTTGTGCAGCGAGACAACAATCTAACTCAATGACCATCTAGTTAACTAATCAATCTGCACAAAATAGCTAGTGCATGCAGAGAATTCGAGTTCCCTGGATGTCCTAGAGATTCCAAGGAAGTGTAACATCAATTGTAGACTATTCTTGAGTGTACAAGTGTTTTTTGCAACCAGATGATCAACCTTGGGAATTGCATAATTAATTGGAGGAAAATTCCTAAATAATAGGGGCCTAATTCCTCAGGAATTGTGCAAGGAAATAGGGGCTCAAGATGAGGCAAAATTTAACTAAGTCTGGGTAAGAGCTTCTCATTGAGCAGAGAGATGGGTTGTTCACTTGCAAGTTGAGCTCAGAGCAAGTTAACAATTGTAATACATTCTCTATTCATTTGATTAATGCAAGTAGGCTTAAGTGGCTTTTAGAAGTTTCTTTCCCTTGGAAAAATACTATGCATTTGTCTTATTTCTTATTGGATGTGTGCAATTGTTGTTCTAAATTGTGTTTTAAATTCCACATATCAATAGAGTAGAATTGTGTCTCTTGATTTTTAGATCAAACTTCTTGAGCAATTGCATTTCTACACCATTTTTCTACACTCCAAACATGACTTTCTCTAATATGCTAACTAGTGAATTCCCTTCTTCCTCTCTTTGAACCAGGTGAAAGCTAGAGTTCTCTCCAAGGCCAAATAGAATGGGAAGTCAACTCAATTTCCTAGTTCTACATTTCGATTCTAGCTCTAATTCACAAGCTCCATGTTACAAGCATTAATCCTTGCTTAAGATTTGAAAGTTCACACTCATGGGGATTAATTAAACCAATGTAGGACATGAATTCTTCTTTCATGGCATCATAATGAGCTACAAGAGGAGGAGCTTCGAGCTATATTAATTATGTCATTCACATGGCAGTGAGGTGACTTGAGTGGCTAAGGAAGGCTGCCCCCTTCCAAGCCATGGAGGGTGACCTTATATTGATGCATCAATTATATAACCACAATTTTAAAAGGGAGAGGGGGAGGTCTCTCATCCCCTACCATACTTAAAACCAATATCCCTTCAAGTGGGGAAGAACATTTGTTCGCCATATAATCTACTTATTCGCTGAGCTTACTTAATGTTAAAAGAATATATTTATGTAAACAACTTAATTAGAAAAAATTCTCTCTTAATAATCTTCATTATTTTTTATTATTTTAAAAGTTTTCACAATAATAATGACTAAATAGTAAAAGTCTAATTTCTAATTATAATAATAATATAAATATTATGATTGAGCAATACATTTACGCCTTAAAATAATATATTGATATCTTCACCTCATTGTTTGAGGCACTCCTAATATCTAAACTATGTTTAACACTTAATTTTCAACGAAAACCCAAATATTTCCCATACTTAACAACTTCAAATATTATATATATTATTAAAAATAAATAAATAAATAAATAAATATATATATATATATATATATATATATATATATATATATATATATATATATATATTAATTTATTTATATATATATATATTGTGGGCTAAGATGGAATCATTTATATTAGAACGAGTTAAAGCCTGTACATACATACGATGGCCTCAACCTGCCCCGAAGGGAAACTGGGTCTGTTGGCCATCTGAAGTTTCTAATTGCCATCCAAAAACAAAATTTACTTAGTCTTTTTATCTATGCGATATAAACTATCCAGTCAAAGAAACTAACATTGTTTTCTAACTGCATTATAAACTATAACAAAAGGTAGCATGCTTTTCAGCTTCCTAACTAGGGAGAAAATTAACATATCTTAAGAGATCATTCTTCCATTGCGCTCGGCTGGTGCTTCTCCTCTTTTGCTCCCTCAGTAAGCTTCTCTAGCTGCTGTTGTATCTCGTCAAGCTTGCCATCCTGCATTATAAGGGTTATCTGAAGGTTATTCATCTCCTTCTTTAGATTTGGAATGCCTTGGGCTAGTTCTGCCATCTCCATTGCCACCTGTTCCATGGCTTTTGCTAACAGCAGCTTCATTACCCAATACACATGGAAAGCTTGTTTGTACAGGGACATACGTTCTCTGGTATTTCCGGGGTCTGGCAACAGATATTCCCAGTCCTCCATTTCAGATTCTTACTACTCCTGGATCACCTCCTCCATAATTATATATATATTTTAATATTAAAATAGGTATATATTCCACCTTAACGTGGAATTAAAATTCTCCTACCAGAAATGTTCAAAATATTTCCAAATAAAGAAATATAATGTTGGTAAATACTTCTAGAAATAAAACCTTGAAAACTCCATTGGATCTTTCTTTCTACATACTTTTCGTAGTGTTCCCATGTTACAAGGAAATACTAGGTCAAGGGTGGGCCTATGTCAAGGACATATCATAATGATATGTTAGGGGCCGGGGCAGTCTATACCCTCTTCATCACGTCCCATTAAGTGTAAAATGTGTATTGTTACGTGTTGGAAGTTCTTTATTGTCTTCATTTTTTTTAAATACGGGCAATGGTGGGTTCCCGAGGAGTGGTTAATTTAATAATCGAAATATTAGGGAAATTTAGGGAAATTCGTGAGAAAATTGAATCATGTGTCACTGAACCTCAAATCGAGTCACTTTACCAAACATTAACTATGAAACAACACATTCTTTTATAGGATTCTATCAACAACTATATTCTTCAATTGACACTCCATTGACTATGGGTACTTTAGACCATTAAAATAGTTGGTAGGTTGGAGTAGGTATTTATGTCAATATCCCACTGTTTTTTCCATGAAGATTGTTTTTTTTAAATAAATAAATAAATTATCAAACTTACATTAGTTTTATTTCATGCAATTTTTTGAGTGTGTTGAGTTGTGACATCCTGAGGTGGTGAGTTGTGACCTTATAAATAAATAAAATGGGGTGATTTGAAATAATTATTTGGTGGTTTATAAAAGGTAAATTTCGCCTTGGATTATTAATTTGTTTTTTTAATAGTGGAAGATAAATAAAATATTTAGTGATTTTTATTTTTTTCAAATATTAAAATAGATTTTTTTGATTTCTTAGTTTTAAGGTAAATGAGAGATTATTAATACCAGATTGATTAGTTCACAATGTATAATTAAGATTGTTAGTATTATTGTAATCAACTCATCATATATACTCACTTAAGATGGTTGTATAAATTATTTTTTCGGTTAATTTTATAAGATTTCAACTTGAATAAGAATAATCACAACAATTATGTCCAGTGATTCAAATTACATTCAATTAAATAATTTGTTTTGTTTACAAATCTTAATTTATAAATATTTTATTAATTTTATAATTAATTAAAGTAATTTAAAAATTTATATTTTGTTAAATTATTTTTATAAATAAATTGTTTTGAAGTTTTAGATACAAATTCTAGAAATATTTTTTATAAATTATAATTTTGTTTTTGTTTTTGTTTTTGTTTTTTGTTTGTCGGTTTGTTTTTTTGTTTTTGGTTTGTTTTGTTTGTTAACACGAAGTTTTAAGAATCAATATATATATATCATTACATCATATTATTAAATATTTTTTGATTAACTATTTTTTTTTGTAAGCTTTGTAGGACTATATCTTCGATCATGTCTAACTTCTCACCCCCGATCTGGGATAATACCAAGATTGAAGCCAACGACTTCCGGTTTGCCGAGGACTTTCATTTCCAGTGGTCATTTGCCAATTGAGCTACCCAGCGGAACAATTTATTTGATTTAATGTTATTTTAGGGAAAAATATTTTTTTTATAAAATTATATATATTTTAATTATTGTAATAAAAAAATAATCTTCACGTAGTTTAATTGGTGATTGTTGTGATAATGAAGTGTCATGTACTATGAGATTCGAGGTTTAAATCTTCCTGATTTCTCCTTATGTGTAGAAGGGATATGTGTAGAAACTTAGAGATTATAAATGAGTGAATGAATGATATTTTAATATCCACGAGACTAAAAATAGTCTATGGGACCACTAGCCTCCCTATTTTTCACCTTTTGCAATTCAATCATTTTCTTATTCAAATTGATGATGAGTTGGCCTAACCTTCTAACAGACCCCTCACTGAAAAGACAATGCCAAGGGACTGATGCTAACATATTGCCATAATTGTCCCTGATGCCTATGATAGCATCACATTCCAAAATGGAATGTTTTTCTGATTCCACTGCCCCAAAATTGCAAAAATTACACACCTCTTCTTCCCAAGCATCTTTAAGTCTTTTCCACCATCCCATTTAACAAAGAAATTGATGCGAGATAGTTCTTAATTGAGCAATAAGAATCTTTTCTCTCCACATAATGCTAGCTCCAATGTACTCTTTTTGTTGGAGATCACAAGTGGGGTTGAATTCCCCAACATATTACTTCTTCTTTCTACCCACCCATTTTCCCCATGTATGCTTACAAAGCTTCTCCACAACAAAATTCTTTATTTTCGTGATATTTGTGGGATAGACATTGTGGTAGATATTCCATTTTTGCATATATTTGTTGTTTTGTCTCATCCATGCTTTCTTTCTTTCACTCATGCCTTCATTGAAAATAACTTTAGACCATCTACGTACTCCCATTTGCTCAATTCTTTTTAGATATCTTATGAGACACACCATAGCAATTGCTTCGATGGGCATTGCTCGTATTTCACTCAACATTATCTCATAAAGAACTGAACCTTTTATTTTGAACTTGCTCATGATCAAGTGTTTTTTTTTTTTTTTTTCCTCACTTTGTTTCCATTTTGAGACGAGGGTGTTGCTACCCCACAATTCACACCCATATAGCATCATTGGACAAACTAGGAGTCCAAAAAGCACTTTAATCATTTTCCAATCCCATAACTTTACCTCTCCACATTTGTTTTGAAGAGCATCTAATGCTTTCCACCCTCCTAAAATTCTCTTCTTTTTGTAGTCCTCCCAATTAAGTTTGTTGTTGAAATCAATCCCAAGGTACTTACACTCATTTACTTCTTTAAGAATTACACCTTCAAAGAAGAACGCATGTTGGCTATGCTTCTTTTTATTAGAAAAAATCATTATTTTGGTCTTGTTAGCATTGACTTGCATCCCCACTGCTCTACAAAAATGCTCAAGGGCATATATGTGCATTTGCAATCCATGTGCCAGTTTAGCAATCAATACAAGGTCCTTAGTATATAAAAGAAGCTTTATCACAAACTCTTCCAACCGAACACCATCTCCACCTTACAGATTTAGCCACTCTTCTATTTTATCAATATATAAACCAAAAAGTGTAGGAGATAAAGGGAAGCCTTGCTTGACTCAATGCTATATCAGTAATTAGTTAGAATCAACCTTATGTCACACGAGTAAGAAATAGTGGTAATAATGTGGTAGTTGTTGAAAATAAATAGTGGTAATTATGTGGTAATAATCTCAATCTACTTGATGTCACTCAAGTAATAAACCAGCTCAGTTTTTTTTTTTAACAATGGGAAAGCAGATCATAACTTAGTTGTCTAACTAGCAGTAGGAACAACCATCACTGACCGCTATCCCCGAATGCACACTGGCTCATCACTGTTATTCAAGGAAAACTACACCACCTTGAATCATACGTTGGTGGCTTGTAAGGAGGCAGACTTTCACTTGTGAGAGATGCCTATGAGCCTTAGACCCTTTCCTTATGTTCAAGAAAGACTAACTCTTAGCCAAACATAAACAATTTTATAATATTCAAATAATAACTTTTGTTAATATAATTTTAAAATTATGATATGCCATTGCTGGTGGTTGGTGACGACCAACTTCTTTTCTTTAAAATTATGATATGCTATTGCTTGTGGTTTGTAATAGCTAACATCTTTTTTTGTTAAAGTTTTTTTAAGTTACATATTAATAAGAAGGTTACAATTTTTTTTGGTGTTATCAAAAATTACTAATAAAATTATTAACATTTTAATAATATTTTAAATGTTAATTATAATTTCATTACTAACTATACTTATAAAAAAATTACAAACTTTAATTAATCAATAAATATTTTAAATAAAGAAAAATAATATATAAAATAACATTTTATATGACTATAATATTAGATTATTACTTATCATATTTAAATGTTATATAACTTAATTAAATATTTAAATTTATTAAATATTATACCAATTTAAATAATTTACTATTTTAAATTATAATAATATTAGCTTATTACATATCATACTAAATGATTTACATAATTTATTATTTTATTAATATATATATAAAGTTTAATAATTGGTGAGAACTACATTAATTAATAATGTAAGAAATAACACTAAAATATGGTCGAAGAATTGAATAAATTAGTTAACATCAGAGATGTTTTGACAATGCACCAAATCACAACTTTATCAAAGCCATAACAATATTTTTAAATTTATTAAATATTATAATAATAAATATTTTTTATATTTAATAATTTTAAAATTAAAAATAAATTATTTGATTTCAGACTTTTGTGATCCATCATGGTTTTGAGAATGCCTTTTGATCACATCATTAGTTGTTGGTTGACGTTTCGAACCATCTAATGTGGTTCATCATAAATTTCAAATAAAAAACGATATATCATATTTTTATGTGATGGTTTTTTTTTGTCGATCAAAATATTTTCATTAATTCCTCAAAAAATTACACCGTACATTCCATAGGCCCTCTACTCTCCTCGCTTCACTCCAACCAGGGACTAGTGCAAAAACTAAGAAGATACTACCATTTCTTACAAGAATTCTAGAGACAGAAGAAACATATAGCCCAAAAAACAACTAGAAGATAACATTTCAAGGGGAATTAGGGGGGACTCGATGCATGATCCACACATGGGGCCACAAGAGGGCCATGCCCTTCATGTACATGGAAATTGATATGTGTCAATCACACCTCGATTTCATCCAGCCTCTCACTAGTTCGACATTTGCTATGACAGGCAAAAGCAAGGCGCTCCAGAATTTCACCCTAGGTGTATTTGACATCATTAATATAAGCAATGGTCTCGTTTCTATCCTCATACCTCTACTCGTGCATGATGTCGAGATTGGCAAGGAAATCCCTCAATTGTTCTGCGAATGAAGCCAACATAGGAGGTTGCTCCATTTGGCCCGGTGACAGTGAATGGATGTGGGCCACCTCACCTTCCATGTTTTCTCCCTCAACGTTTTGCACCTCCGCCCGGTCGACTCGCTCCCCAGACTGCCCACGGGGCCTACTTTGCGACAGGTTTTCCCTCGTTGTCTCAACATGTCTACCAAGTGCACCTCGCACCAAATCTTCCCAGTAAGAGGGGTGCCTAACCCGTTACCATAGTGCCCACTAATCCTGCCCAAGAGGGGGAGTGCAATCACCCAACAAGAGGAGTAACCACTAATGCATCTAATGCACCATCTCTGAATCAAATTGTCCCAATTATCCGAGAGTGAACCCTTTACCAAGCCTTCAAGACAAGATAGCCACCCAATTCTACCACCCTAGAGCCCCGAGATGAGGCCCTACTTTAGAACAATTCGCTCCCAAAAGGGGAAACTAGCGAGGGTGGCCCTGAAATAACAGGAAGCACAAAATAAAAAACAAAGAGAACAAGGAAGGAGTCCCTTGCTTACCAAATTTCTGACACAAATGTAACAATTTTTCCCTAGGCAAAGCTCTATCTCCTGAATTTGAACTGCAACAGCTTTAGTCTCTGTTCCTAGCACTCCCTAAACGTGCCTCCAACCTCACTCTCTAGGATCCCACACCACTCTCACTATCACTCTAACGAAGCCCGTAATGCAACCATTCCACTCCCATCCATCTCCCTTCAAGATAGAGATGCCCAGAGCAACGAGCATACCCAGGTGAAGAGCCTATGCACACTCAACTGCATTGAAACCACTCAACCACCCTCCCATACCAAGAAACCAAATACAACAAAGGGCTTTGAATTTTCGAGATATATAGATGACTTATTTCTTCTTATTAGTTCTGCTCGAACAATGCCGTATGGTATGACCATCTCCTTACTTGTCTCCACACATCATGTCATATAATTAAACTCACCTAAAGCCAGGCTTCATACTCATGCTCACCCACCCATCAAGATATGCAATAGGATTTTTAATCAAAATACATTTTTTTAATTTATGAATAATATTTTTTAAATTATTAATTTAAAAATAAATATGGGTAAACTAACTTTACAACTTATGATTTATTTTTCAAAAATTGCAATCAATTTAAAAAAATGTATTTTTAAAAATTTAAACTATAATAAAAATTTATCTAATTTTTTTTTATTCAATTCCTACCAAAGCTGTGTAAAAATTTACCGTCAAATTATTTTACCCAAATTAGGTACTTTCTCTCCATTATCAAGACTGATTAGCGAAACTTAAGGCACCAAACTAATCACTAGTACAATATGTAATAGTGACATGACAACTAAAAATGAAATTCCATTTATAGTCCCTAAGCTAAAGTCTAGGTCATTGGCCAGACAATATCTAATTTTACCAGACATATTTAATTGTGCATAGGGTTCCTATACTCGAGGGATCCCATGAGTACTATTGTTAATGTTTGTAGTGCACTAAGGTAACATGATCCTCACTTTTGTCAGTGGGGCTCCTCCTAGAAAGTATCACGATGTAAACACAACATCCAACTCATTTGAAAATGGGGTATGTTTTATTGGTAGCTGCATCATCCATATCTATATGTTTTATGGGGTATGTTTTATTGGTAGCTTCATCATCCATGTATATGTTTTATGAGTAAGCTTATCTGGTCATTATAAAAATAATTTATTGCTAATTATATGATGTGATATTTGTAGAAGATTGAAATTAATGAGCAAATTTTATAACAAT
>APFE031371900.1:58830-106363 GCA_000404065.3 Pinus taeda | reverse complement strand
TAATATTTTAAAAATATTATTGTAATGTCTTCAAGTCTAAACCAACTTAATTAAATATAATTGTAAATCCGACCTTACCAACCACCTTACTTTTCTCATACTTACACTTAATTGAAAAGATAAATTCAATTTCTTAAATAATTTTTATATATCCAAAATTAAACAAATCAAACAACTCGATTTTACAAATCGGATTTCAAATAAAATTAATAAAAAAAAATGTTAAAAGAGACGTTTAAATAACGCTTTAGAATGTATACACCACTTCCCATCATTAGCTTTGTGTGACATCCTTCAATGATAGTGGCAGTCATGACAGCGTTGACAACCTTGCTTGGCGTGCTGGAAGTAAGACAATCTGTATTATATACGATCTTGTACAAAGTATGTTCAAAAATTTATGTTTATACAAAGTGACTTCTGCCGTAGAAAGGAATTTGTCATCAACCGTGTCTGTTTGAAATTCAAATCGTTCTTATAGACTTGAATACTTCCAATTTTTTAAAGAGAAACGCGGGTGGGAATTAGGATAGTAGATTTATAATGGTGGTCACGCCAGTTCCTGCAGCAGCAAGCAAGCACACAATGATGGCATTTATTGGTTTCCAGCTGCCTTTAGCATCATCCTTACTGAAACTAACATGAATGTTCGAAATAGTTTGAAAATTCACGAGATTTGTGTTCACTATAGGCAGTATGTAAGGGATTTCAGATTGGACTTTGTCCAGAAAACAGTATTGGGTCATGGAGTGGAGTTGTTGGAGAATTTTGGGTGTTGAAGGAGTCTAGAGGTATTCATAGAATTGTGGGCGTTGATTTTGGAGGATAGATTATTTTACAGAATTGTGGGTGTTAATGGAGGATAGAAATTTTCAGAAAATTGTGGCTGTTCATCTGTATTGACTATTTCTAAAGAAGAATGAAGATGGAATAGCAGTGGAATTTCTCTAAGATATTTTTTATGGATGTTTGCGTGTATGTTTCCCAGTGCAGAGTCGACTGAATGTTTGCTGTTATTGAGTGTGATTCGAGCCTAGTTGCCTACTTGCATACTTTTCAAAGATTTGTACTCTGTTTTGATAATATGAGCAGCTCTTTCAAATGCAAGGACTGCTTTATTTGGATATTTGAGCAGTGGTCACTCTCCCAAACTGGGTATATTATACATAGCCAAGACAAGAAAGAAGAGTAGATCAGGAACGAGAAATAGGTCTCTGGTTAGGTTTCTGGCAACATAGCCAGCATTTGTAAAGGAGAGAGTGGGGAACACACGGAGCTTGTGAGCAATCTTTTCAGCACATAGATGAGTTTATTAGCAAGTTCCCAGTCATGAAGAATGGGAATTTGCATCTACTATGGTTGATTGTGGCAACTGTGTGCATATTTCTCCAGATTGGAGCGAGTGCGATCGAGAATCCAGAAGGTATGGATCTTTTAATATTTCATGATCCATGCAGGCGGTTGTGTTAACAAGAAGTTTCAGTAATAGGACACCCAACTTTATTAATGGTGCTTTATCACTGAAATTTTGTTTAACATGATCATCGGTGGAAATACTCTCTTATTGCCTTTAAATATGTGTCCATGTGAGATGATTAGAATAATTGATTTTAGAAGCTAAATGAATTGCATTTCTCCTCTAGGTACTTGCATTGATGCACTCATATAGCAGTTCTAGTTGATATCTATGAGTGCCAATAAGAGTTGAATGATCCTAACAGATACTTGTAAAATTGTTTTAGTTCCCATAGACCATACCACCTAAGATCAAAATCTAGACCAGAAAGATTCCAGGAGCCAACACAACTAACTGATTTAGGAACCGCAAACTGTTAAAACTAAGATCCATGGCCTATATAGAAGTTCTCAATTTAGCTTCCTTGGTTTAGTTTGAAATAGTTGAAACTGCAATCATTTGACAAGCTGCGAGTTCCCAACTGCAGTGCATAGAGTTCCTCTTTTCCCATTGGATGTGGAACTCCATATTGAGTGGATAACATATTCAAGATTGAAGGTTGGCAGGGGAGGCTGCATCCTGGTATCTTTTTATGTGTTCTGCCGACGATGCTGCTATAGTTAATTTTGAGAACATCATGAGACGAGGTTTCCCATCAAAGTGCTCACTGATTAAGTTTAAATACTATAACTGGCTGCTTTCCTTGTTCCCAAACATCCAAATCAAGTGGTGCCTTCTGCTGAGACTATTGTGTGCACTGTTCTATTCAATGTTTTATTAAATTTCTTTCTATTCAAATCTCCATCGTAGAATGCATCTTTAATTTATGACATAACGTAAGTCCCTCCCTTTTATCCTTCGTTACCTGCTTCCTCAGGTTCTAAATCATTTGGTGCACTCTGACTATATTATGTGTCTGCAGTTCTATTTACTAATACTAACCATCTGCTTTCTAAAAATGCCAGTAGACTCTAAAACATAATAGCCATTGTTATGTTGCCTGTTTCTACTTGATCTGTGCCAATAAATGGGTGCATAGATAATCCTTGATCTTTTCAGTTTCACAATGATTTCTTTTAGGGATAACTTGGACCAGAGAACACAGGCATCTTTAACTGCGAAGAAGATACTGAAGACATCAAAGCTGTTTTAGTTGAAGTAGCGCTATTGAACTACAGAAATGTGCTGTTATTGCCTTGTGTGCCTAGCCAAACCTGATTAACCTAATTTTGGGAAATGAGGCTAAGCATTTTGGGAATCATTCTAGATAAAAGCCCATTATAAATAGCATTGAAGAGAGCATCAACAACAGGCCATAATAATTCTCCTCGTTGAGTTTTGCAGGTTTTGTAAGCTTATCGTGTGGAGCAAGTGCAAATTATACAGATGCTTTTAACATTCCATGGGTCCCAGATGATCCATATGTAACTACTGGTAACAAATCAACTGTAACGTTCCGCGATGGGAACTCTACAATTAAAACTACTTTGCGCTTTTTCCCTGGTTCAGAAAATCAGAATTGTTACAACATAGCTCTCCAGAAAAACAGTCCTATTCTGGTCCGAAGCACATTCATTTACAAGAATTATGATGGCTTTAACAAGCCTCCAGTTTTCCAAGTCAGTTTAGGGATCACAGCGATTGCCAAAGTGAACCTTTCAATCTCTGATCCATGGGTGGAAGAGTTTATATCTGCAGAAATTCAAGACAAATTATCATTCTGCTTACTTTCTATTCCAGGGGGCAGAACACCCTTAATTTCTTCCTTGGAAGTCCGCTCACTTCCTGCAAGTGCTTATAGCAGTGGAACGGGAGTTAATTCCGACAAACTGCTCCGAAAGAGGATCAGAATCAATTGTGGCTACACTGCCAAGATATTACGGTGAGAAAGCTTTACTGCTTTTGTAGGACTAGAATATTCTTTTCCTATAACCTTGTGTGTCCAAGAGTTGAGCTAGGCCCGGGGCTAGGATTTTTCTTGTCAGGTGCTCTTTCAGAATTAGCTGTTATGTAGGATTTTCTCCACCAAATGAATGAGAGACATTCCTTCTCTTCATTTTAATTTTCCTACACAGCTACAAGGAAGGAGCACACGACGACTGTTGCTCAGTCTCTTCATTATTACTTCTGTTTCTGTGTTTTCAAGTTATTTTAATCTGCTATTATTTTTGGGATTTTACCCTATTTTAGGTTTAATAGGTTAAAATCTCTGACGTTTTTGGCACTTCTTTCTCCCCTCTTTGACAATGAGGGGAAGAGAGTTGTGGTCCGAAGTCATATAATCATGTTGAGATCATTTCTTCAAAAGGAGGATACTAGATGGCAAGTTCTGAACAGTTTGCTAGAATGTGGTGTGGCCCTTATAGGGATTTTTATATGTGGCTGTCAATGGAGTAAAATATTTATAAATTTGCTCTTGAATCAGGTATCCTGTTGATTCTTATGATCGCATTTGGGATGTTGATCGAAACTTTTCACCAAGCCACCTCACTGTGGGGTTTGATATACCAGTGAAGATAAATAGTTCTGGAGTTCCAGAGAGCCCTCCTGATGCCGTGCTTCAATCAGCAAGGATATTGGTCCGAACAGATACCTTATCTTACAACTTCCAACTTGACGAGGAGGCAAATTACCTTGTAATTGCCTATTTTGCCAGGATTTTACCTGTGCAATCTTCTTTTCATGTATTGGTTAACGGAGATATTTTAGCAACCAATTACACTCTCCAAAGCGGTGAGACAGGCGCAGTTTCTTCCATTTCAAACAATATCTCTGTGATTAATATCACAATCCACAATGTCAGCTTTCATCCTCAAATCAATGCTCTAGAAGTATACCAGATAGCTGACATCCCTCTAGGAAGTTCACAGAGTCAAGGTAGAGATTTTCAACTTAGCATGTTTCTCATCTCTGATTCTAGATATTGAGGCATGTTAACAGGATTTGCATTTTTTGCATAATGAATTATGTCACTTCTGCATCCAATTTATTAACTGGTTTCTGTGTACTGTGTGATCACAATGCAGTGTCTGCTCTCCAGGCTATTCAAAGAGTTTATCGTTTAAACTTAGGCTGGGAAAATGATCCATGTTCTCCAGTTCCATGGAAGGGTCTTCAATGTGATGAAGCAAACGACGTTGTCTCTTTGTAAGTAGTAGAATGGCCATGGTGAATGGCCTTAGAATCTTGAAAACCTCGAGAATATGTTGTGCACTAGTTATAATTGAAAAAAGTAAATAGTCAGAACCAATAATTATCTTAAAAAACTTAAGAAATTCAAGAATAAGATGTAAAATGTTTAATTTAAAATTACTGAGCCTTAACGAACAACTATTCACTCTACAGGGACCTCTCAAACATGAATCTGCAGGGACCAATATCTGTTGCATTCGGGGACCTTCTAGACCTTCAAAACCTGTGCGTGAAACTCAACTCTTGACTAAATGACAAATATAGTACTATTTTTATTTTGTACTGCTTGTAACTAGACATCAGCAGACTTATTTGATTTCAAGAAGTTATTTGGTCTTATTGAAGCCTTTTTACTGCAGGGATTTGCATAATAACTCACTGACTGGACAAATTGAGAACTTTAATGCTCTCTCTCTACTTCAAACACTGTAAGCATTATTTTTTTAATGGGATGCTGACAGCATATACATGTTCTGATCAACCTTTCATATGGAATGTATTAAATGGTGTTACATTGTGCAGGAATCTGAGCTTCAACAAACTAAATGCACGCATACCTGACCTAAGTTCCTTAACTAGCTTGCAGAAACTGTGAGTCCCATTTACCATGTTCTTTTTATCCATGTTATATATGTTCTTGTACCATATGTGCATCCATGTCAAGATGTGATTAGGTGTGGGTCTTAAGTTTCATTATTGAAATGAACTCACTCAAAATGAAAATATACTGAGTCTCGAGAAACTGGTTGCATCCTTTAAGTTAGTAATCTCGATAACAAAACTGGACTTAGACAGAGTGTTCTTTGGATGTGAGTTTTTCTCCCAGTATATTATGCAACTTGATTGCTTCAAATCTTGGGATTTTGCAAATTTAGAGATGACCATTTTGGTTCATGACTAAATAAACTGTTTCCTAACATTTGGTCAACTAGACATTGAGATCATTTTTGTGCAGTCAGCTTCTTTCACTTTTAGTCTCCTTAATATGGTGCAGAGCTTAGCTGCTTGTGCCTGGAGATCCTCATCAAGAGGACTGGTATAACCTGCACCAGCTCCTCCTTATTTATCCCTTTTTCTTCTTCAAAGTGAGTCTGCTTCTCTCACTGTTTTGGTGCATATAAACAAGTAGTAATTTTTCTTAATTTAAAGATATACTCATATTACTAGAAGCACATACTTACAAAGGATGCCTGTTCAGTAGGATGGCAAGGGAGATTCTAGTAATAGGAAAAGTATCATTTTATCTATGTTGCAGGAAACACTAGGCCAAACCCTGTTTCTGGGCAGAAATGGTACGGAAACGTGTTTGGTATGGGCTGGCAACGCGTTTCAGGCCGTACTGCTACGTTTGGCCCAGTAAGGCTTGAAACACGTTTCCAGGTTGTACAACCACGTTTTAGTGTTTAAGTGGTTTTTTTTTTCGTTTTTTATTTATTTTATTTGGCAAATAAAATATCTTTTGGATGCTTCTAGATGGCTCTCACAAGTTATAAAAAGACTCTCGCCTCATTCCCTCATCACACGAATTGAGCAAGTCGTTTCACTTGGAGACATACGATTTTAGTAAGGAGAAAAGAGGAAGAGAGCAGTGGTTTCAGTTAGGGCATTTTCAACTATGAACAAAGGAGATTTCAGCAGCAAGAGAGAGATTTCACAAACAGATTTGGAGTGGGAAGTTTTCGGCTACGACATTCTTGGTTTTTGGCTCAACTACAACCATATTTGTCTTGCATTTTGTGGCATTTTGGGGTAGCTTCAGCTACAAAAAATTAATTTAGGCAAGAAACATTCATTTTCTTAGTCTATTTCTTCTATTTTTCACGGGTTTATGCTTCCAAAAATGTGAAAAATGTTTTTTCTTTACAAATTTGTTTTTTAATTGTTTTTTGCAGCAATGGCTTCCAACCAAGGTGCAAGTTCAACCCCCAAGTCCAACCCAAGGGCTGAATATTATCCTCTTTGGAGGCATGTTTAGAAGCTTCAAAGATGTCGAGGTGGTGGCTCATGGGAATGGTGATGTAATCTTTGTAGTAATTCGTACAAGGGCTCCTACCCAAGAGTGAAGGCACATCTTTTGCATGGAGAAGGATAAGAGATTGCAGGTTGTACAAAAACAACAGACCCATTGGTGAGGAGGGCATATCAAAGAGAGCAAGATGAGACGGATGGAATTAAAAGAAGACATGAAGAGATTACTCAAGCTACTCCTCAAGCTCCACCAAACATTGAGCCAAGGATTGTGGTTGAAGCAAGAAAGAGGAGAGCCATTCAACAACAAGAGAAACTACCATCCAAAAATACCAGAGGGGCATCCGCTTTAGTTCAAGATAGCAGAATTGTTAAATTGGTGAACGTGCAAGTGAGAGAAGAAGCTTATTCCAGAGTGGTTAGGTGCATCTATGCATGTGGTATCTCATTCAACATTGTTCGCTCTCCTTAATGGCAAGATATGATAAGGGCAGTTAACAAAACTCCCATGGGTACAAGGGGCCCAACTATGAGAAAGTCAGAACACAACTTCTCAAAAATGAGAAGGAGCTTATGGAGGATATCTTATCACCAATTCGTTCTTCCTAGAGTAGCTTTGGGGTTACCATATCTTAGATGGATGGATAGATACAAGGCACAGGCCATTGATAAATATCATTGCCACTTCACCAAAAGGAGCAATGTTTTTAAAGGCGAAAGACTACTCAGGAGAGGTAAAAGATGCACAATTTGTTGTTGATGTTATTATAAAATCTATCGAACAAATAGAACCTAACAGAGTGGTGCAAGTTATCATGGATAATGCACTAGTTTGCAAAGTTGCAGGTTTAATTATTGAGGGGAGAAATGACCACATCTTTTGGACACCATGCATTGTCCATAATCTGAATCTGATCTTAGAGGAGATCGACAATAAAGTTCCATGGATAAAGGAAATCACAAGGGAAGCAAGGGAGATTGTTAAATTCATCACCAACCACCACCAATCTCAAGCAATATTTCGAGAGTACTCCAAAGAGGAGTTGTTAAAAGTTGCTGAGACAAGATATGCCTCAAACTTCCTAATGTTGCGTCGGCTTGTTGAGGTTAAGCAACCATTAGTTTCTATGGTGGTGAGTCAACTCTAGGTTGAGTGGAGACGGGTAGATTCAGAGCGAGGATATATGGTGCGTAGATTATGCCTTGATGATGAGTGGTGGAGCAAGATAGATTTCTTCCTAAAGTTCACAACTTTTGCATTTGAGCTTCATCAGAATGCTGACACTGACCAACCTTTCTTAGGAGAGGTATATGATAACAAGGATACCATGGTTGAGAAAACTATGGAAATCATTTCATAGGAGTCTCCACAACTTTTATTTGTTGATAATCATTTTGCTGATTTAGTCTAGAAAAT
Organism: Pinus taeda; assembly: GCA_000404065.3. Lineage (NCBI taxonomy): Eukaryota > Viridiplantae > Streptophyta > Pinopsida > Pinales > Pinaceae > Pinus > Pinus taeda. The sequence goes on along the minus strand of APFE031371900.1, from coordinate 98,330 downwards.
CATTGTTGATAGGTGGAACAATTTCAACACTCCATTGCACACTTTAGCACATGCCTTGAACCCCAAATTTTATGATGAGGAGCTTATTGCTCAAAGCAATGGGAAGAGGAAGGCACCCAATAAGGATAGAGAGGTGGCTAATGGGGTGAAAAAATCCCTTATGAGAATGTTTCCAGCTCATCTACACAGGGAGGTGAAGGAAGAATTTGCCAGGTTAGCTACAGGATTAGATGATTATTCAGATATATCAACTTTGGAGGAGAGAAGCACCATGAATCCAATTAGGTGGTAGATTTATCATGGAGCGAATGGTGTACATTTGCAAAACCTTCCCATTCGTGTTCTTTAACAAGTGGCAAGCTCTTCATCAACAGAAAGTAGTTGGAGCACCTACAGTTTTATTCATTTAGTGGAGTGCAACAGGTTGGGTTCACAGAAGGCAGAGGATCTTGTTTATGTGCACTCCAACCTTCGCCTTGCATCTCGTAAGGGTCCAGAATATAGCAGTGGTCCTTCTAAAGAATGGGATGTGATCTAGAATTCCTAATTTGGAGCTCTCTCTCGCTACCCTGAATATTGAGGACCGGAAGACTAGAAGTGGAATTGGTCAATCATCTTCTTCAACTCCACCTTCCACTATTGAGCATGATTTTGCTTCTATTTTTTATGAGGATTATGATGATTGCTGAAATATGTAACTAGGTTCGGTCTTCATAATGACACGTGTAATCATAATTTTATGTAATTGATGTAAAGAAGAAAAATAAAATTATTTTGTAATGCTTTAGTCATGGGTTTCATGCTCAAGGAATTTTATAGATGAAGCTACCATTGTGAGCTATTAGGTTTGGTCATCAAGTCTAGTGAGTCAATATTGAAGTCCCATTTGAGCATGTTACATGTTGTAAAAAGAGAATTTGTTTGAGTCATTAAATCTCCAAGACCTAGTATTGCTTCAAGTCGGCCCTGAAAAGGAGATGGAGATCATGTCAGCCTACTCACTTGCACAAGTCGATCTATTTCATGGACAAATCACTATATATAATGAGAACTCGACCTCACTTGAGACACCACTCAATCAAGCATCTGAAATACAACAAGAAGTGCGAGAAAAGGAGTAATAGGAGCCTCCCATCCAACGAAGAAAGAAGAAGAAACCGAAGTATTTTTGGCACTGTTTTTGGGTTATTCTCCTTGCATGTGTGACAGAAATTAGGGTTTCTATAGTAGGGTTACACCAACGATTGAAGAAGTCTAGAAGAAGGTCACTAAACCAACATTCTTGCTAGCTGAGGTCACAAGGAGAATCCCTCAAGTCAAGCGAAGAAGGAAAATACCATCAAGCTCCATCAATCAGCCCACATGTGTGAAATTGTAGAAGTTTCAGGCAGGATGAGAATTATAGGACTGTGGAAGAGGGCCGAAATTTTAAAGTAGCTGAAATTAGTAGTGCTAGAAGTTAATTTGACCAGTGTTGACTTGGGTAAGAAGGAGAAGCAATGAAAAAGGGTCTTGTGACTTGGTCTTGGAGAAGTTGATAAGTCAAGGGTCTTGGTCTTGGAATTCATCACTTGAAGTTTCTATTAGAAAAAGAATTCGATTGGGTTTTCCTCTCAAGTTGGAGAGGTTTTGGCCCTGCCTAATTGCCTTCATTTTGTGTCCCTTGTCTCATGCTTATTTATGATTTGGTAGTTGTATGATGATAGAAAACATTAACATAATCAAGAGAAAGAAAGAAGCTAATACAAGACTAAGTAAAAGTTGCATCACAAGCAGTTATCATTCAAGAGAAATCACCTCATCCTTATGCCCTAGATTCTCAACATGGTATCGGAGCTAAGGTGACAAGTCAAGGAAGGGAAGCTCAATAAGTGACTCTTAAGCACTCAAAGACCGAAGTTCTAAGAGCATCAAAGAATCAAGAAGATCCTCTCATCTCCAAGAAGGCAAGGGCTACATCATCATCTAGAAGGAAGTGTCAAAACCCTAGTCGGTCAAAGAAGAATTTTACACTAAAAACATTCTTGGGATCCTTGCTCAAGTCATCATCAAGGAAAGAGACCACAAAGACCCTACCTTTACTCAAGTTGAAGAGATCTACGAATCAAGTAACTTGAAGTTTACACATCCAAGAGAAGCAAGATCAAGGACGTTGTCATCATCATCAAAGGATCCAAAGTGATCTCCCTCTCTTTGGAGTCAAGGATCACTCTTGAAGACAAGCATCTTCATCAAGAAGAAGTTTTCAAGTACCTATATCATCATCAAATTCAAGAAGGAAGTAGGTTGAAGGAGCATCCTCACAAGTAAGTATATCTATGTCTACATCTAAATTTGTCAAAATGTCTTTTTGCAAGGAAAGCAACAAATTGGTTGGGGCTTCAAATTTTCTTGCATGGAAGAAAAGGACAAATCTGAACCTCATAGAAAATGAGGTGATGGAACATGTTAAGGGCTTAATCACTAAACCTCGAAAGGAAGATGCTCAAGCACTTGCAAGGTATATGAAAGGGGAAGTAAGAGCTCAAAGGATTCTCATAGAATCCATCAAGGATCCCCTCATTCCCTATGTATCTAAACTAGAAACTTCAAAAGAAATTTATGACAAACTTGTAGCGTTGTTTTCCGTAAGCATTGCAGGGGAAGTCATCTTGTTAAGACAAAAACCTTACAAGCTGAGGATATCAAAAGAAGAAGGAATAGCCTCTTACTTTATGAGGATATCTGAAATAAGGGACCAAATACAAGATTTGTGTGAAATAATGTCTGACAAGGAGATGACTACCATAGTACTAAATGAACTTCCAGAGGAATGGGTTAACTTTACATCAAGCATTTATGGGAAGAAGGAAGCTACTCCATTCAAGGATCTATGGTCACTATGCAAAATTGAAGAAATGAGATTGAAGGCAAAATCTGATGTAGGATCAAATGAGAAAACTCAAGGATATTCTGCTATGGCAAAGAGAAAAGGGAAGTTTGGAACATTTGGTCCTCAAAAAAGAAAGAAGAATATGGCAAAGATTCAATGCTATGGATGTCAAGAATATGGGCACTACAAGAGAGATTGTTCTAAACTCAAGAAGGACAACAATAAAAGAGAAAGAGAAGAAGCCCATATCACTGAAGAAGTGGAGGAAGATGAAAAGAAGAAATCCAAGAAAGAGGAAGTAAAATATCTCTACTATGATTGAGATAGTCTTCCTCACCTAGTTCTTTTCAAGTTTTTATGTTGTAAAGTATCATGGTAGGAATCATTAGAAGCATGAAAGGATGCATCATAGGAGATGACATCATAGAAGCATACGATTGAAAGCAAGAGTTCGTGACATCATCGTAAAGAAGCATGAAAGATAGCTGAAATAGAAATCCATGGCTATCACCTATAGGAGGATGTAGCTCTTGTTAACCTCATTAGAAGCATAAGTAGCACTTATGGAAAGAAGAAAGTCATATAGTATAAAAAGCTCATCATACATCATTCAAGAGGAGCATTTGCCGAATGAGGATAATCAAGATCCTCCGTTGAAATCTTCACTGGAAGGTTCACCTATTGAGAGGAGCAAGTATTTCGAAAATTCCACCTTGGGATTCATGGAATAAAGGTATGATGTCATAAGATATGAAGCAGGTCAAGATGATTGGAGCTCTTTCAATCAAGGAAGTTGTTGAAGGAAGTCTAGATGACCTAAAAGAAAGAAATGAGGTATGTATGCATATATTTAATTAGTTCATGTCATATGATTGCAAGTATCATGAATGAATGCTCTACCTCGAGAGCATCATCAAAAGAAAAGGATCTCCACCTTTGGAAGGATGCAGGAAGACATGATTCACACATTGACAAGATGAAATCAACACAATATGTCCTCTAATGAAAGATGAGGTGGTTGACAAAATTGGAGGAACTATGATTGGAAGTTCTTGAAAAGAAATGTGTGGAGAGAGAAAGGAAGAGATCATGAAAAATGAAACTATGGAGAAGACAATCAACATCCAAGGACTAAAAGATCCGACTATGATATCTCCATGAGAAAGATATGAAGATCCTGATGAAATTTGAAAAAGAAAGAGACCCTTGACATTGTATATATTTTTGGAGATGTGTCAATGAAAAAAAGGATGTTGATGCAAACAAGGAGATGTCATGATGAAAGACCATCACAAAGGTAATTTTGATTTAATGTTCATTTCTATTTTTGAACAATATCCGGATGTGCTTATGCAGGGTTGCCAAGGGAAGAGTTGTGGATGTCTTCTACAAATTATGCTCATGTGGCAGGATGGAAGGTCCTTAAGGAAACATGACATGAAGAAGGCAGCAAGGCATAAAGGAAGGCTAGATATGGACTAATGGATCACTTTCTGATGAAAAGAAGGATGACATGACTGGCATGATTCATGAAAGTGATGGATGGTTTGTGCCCTATAAAGAAGTCCCAAAAGATGTAGGGTTCATATTAAAGAAGAAGTAGATGACATCGAAAAAGGAAGTCCTACAAGCATCTGGTTATCCCATGATCTCCACCTAAAGAGTTGCTGGAAGTGAGTTCCTGGTCAAGAGGGAGCTTGGTCAAGTCCCTGATTAAGAGGGAGCTTGGATACATTCCTTTTATAGGAATGGGTACATTCCTCAATTGAATGGGTATATCCTCCCTAGTTGAGAGGGAGAGATAGACACATCATTCTTGTCTTCACTTGGGAAGATAGAATGGAGGATTGGGTAAGCATTTGGCATCCGATACTCTTTGAGGATGTGGTAGGGAATCCAAGATAAGAGTAGTCATAGAGGACCGATATTCTTTGAGGATTAGGAATCCAAGATAAGAATAGTCCTGGTAGAACATACTTTGAGAGAACCCAGGTAGGGTATGTTTCGAGAGAGACAATGATGAAGGTGTCTATAAATCAATGGTCTCGCCAACATTGTGCTTTGATCTTGTGGAGAGATAGAGCTCTTAGTCAAGGCCTTGCTATGTGACAATGCTAGATGATATGATGCTATACGAATGGGTTACCAATCTGACTCTTCTTATGAGAATTCTTCAAATTGAGAATGTCCAAGTACCTTGTATGGATTATGAATGCCTCCCTAGTTAAGAGGGAGTGTTTAAATATGTAACTAGGTTCGGTCTTCATAATGACGTGTAATCATAATTTTATGTAATTGATGTAAAGAAGAAAAATAAAATTATTTTATAATGCTTGAGTCATGGGTTTCATGCTCAAGGAATTTTATAGATGAAGATCCCATTGTGAACTATCAGGTTTTGTCATCAAGTCTAGTGAGTCAATAATGAAGGCCCATTTGGGCGTGTTACATATTGTATAAAGAGAATTTGATTGAGTCATTAACTCTCCAAGACCTTGTCACAAGTACTCCTTCAAGTTGACCCTCAAAAGGAGATGGAGATCATGTCAGCCTATTTCATGGACATATTACTATATATAATGAGGAATCGGTCTCACTTGAGACACCACTTGATCAAGCATCTAATATACAACAAGAAGTGCGAGAACAGGAGTAATAGGAGCCTCGCAACTAGCGAAGAAATAAGAAGAAGAAACCAAAGTATTTTTGGAACTTTTTTTGGGTTATTCTCCTTGCACTTGTGACAGAGATTAGGGTTTCTGCAGTACAGTTACACCAACCATTGAAGAAGCCTAGAAGAAGGTCACTAAACCAACTTTCTTTCTAGTCGGGGTCACAAGGAGAAGCCCTCAAGTCAAGCGAAGAAGGAAAATACCATCAAGCTCCATCAATCAACCCACACGTGTGAAATATGTGTGAAATTGCTGAAGTTTCAGGCAAGCCGAGAATTGCAGGACTGTGGAAGAGGGATGAATTTTAGAGTAGCCAGAATTAACAGTGCTAGAAGTCAGTTTGACCAGTGTTGACTTGAGTAAGAAGGAGAAGCAATGAAAAAGGGTCTTGTGACTTGGTCTTGGAGAAGTTGATAAGTCAAGGGTCTTGGTCTTGGAATTCGTCACTTGAAGTTTCTATTAGAAGAAGAATTTGTTTGGGTTTTCCTCTCAAGTTGGAGAGGTTTTGGCCCTGGTTAATCACCTACATTTTGTGTCCCTTGTCTCATGCTTATTTATGATTTGGTAGCTGTTTTATGATAGAAAACATTAACATAATCAAGAGAAAGAAAGAAGCTAATAAAAGACCAAGTAAAAGTTGCATCACAAGCAGTTATCATTCAAGAGAAATCACCTCATTCCTATGCCCTAGATTTCTCAACAATGATGAGGATTAGTTTTTAGTCTTTATGCTATTATTGTACTTGCAACCTCATAGTCTTTATTGCACTTACAACCTCATATATATAATAAAGACTGATTTGAAATTTGGATATATAATAAAGGCTGATTTTGGATATTCCGATATTTCTATTTTCATTGTGTGATCATTGACATTGGACAATTTAATCATAATGTAATAAATTATAATGGATCATGTATGCTTTATGATTGGACATAACATTTCTTAGATATATCTATATATATATATATATATATATATATATTATATATATATATATATAGATAGATATATATCACGTTTCCCCGTTTCCAAAATTTGGGGGGGTCACGTTTCGTACCCGTACCCATTTCAGAAACTCGTCCCTGTTTCCTTGTATCGTGCAACTAAGCATTTTGTTATAGAAAATATATGCCCTTACTATAACCCAAAACAAATAACCCTTTAAGACTAACTATATTAAACAAGGAATCTTGAATCTTGATAGAAAACACTTGACCAATACACAAAATTTGACCAGGGCCAGATACAAGCACAAACAAGTCTTGAGTAGATGTCCTATTGATGGTCTGGAAGTAGTAGATTTCGTTCCCCAAACCTTTCAGTAAACTCAGAACAATCGAAGATGATAATGTTGCAACTCTATCTCTTTCATGTGCACAAATATTTTGCCTCTATATCATCTCGTTGGAAGTTGCCTTGGATCCGCATTTGAGAAATTTCTATTCTAGAATATCAGTGTTGTAGGAACTGTCCCCCCTCGAATAGATCGGTAACCAGAACCACAAACTGTGCAGATCCATGAGTGAACTGCAGATGGAACCATGCATCCAAATTTCAGAATCATGCTTTGCTTGGAAAATTGCAGTTCTAGACTTGTGGGAACCATGATGGTTCTGTTTTGCGGTTCTGTAGGCTGAACCGCAGTTTTGACACTGTTCTGCCACACTTCCCATGTGGTTCCAGAAAGCACTTGCATGGTTCCGTGGGGCACTTTTTTTTTTTTTCAGAATTTGGAACCACTATGTGAGGAACCAAGCTTCCCAAACACTCCCAAGGTGCTCCCTTGATGCTCCCTAGATGCGTCTTGGATGCCCCCTAATGGAATGTTAAATTCTTAAAGTAAAAGTGACATTTTCCTATCCTTTCATGAAAGGAGAATGTCACTTTTACTTAAATTTTTAAAATTACCATGAAATGACTTAGGATGTTTGAGAGTGGTTCCAACCTCATCGGATTTCATTGGAGAAAATAGAATTTCATATCCTATTCAAAATTTAGCAGACTTCACAGTTTTCAAGATTTCAAGATCATTGGGATTGTGACATTTCATTAGATTATATCATGTATGAAGGTATGTGATTGACGTTTAATCAAGAGCATCAAGCCTATATGCACCTCAGTGTTGGTGGCGTTGATTGTTGAACTCCTTTGTCACCGCCTTAGCAAAAATGTACCCTTCACTCAAGTCAAAATCATTGATTAGACATGTTAAGTTTTTTCTACCATATTTTAAGGTTTGGATTAGGCAATTTGATCAAAATTGGGCAATGTTGACTAATATCCCAAGAGAATCGAGGTAGAGACAAAGGTTAGACAAGAGGAGAAAAATCTAGATTCGAGGTGGTTGATGTTCGAATAATTAATCATTAATGCATTATGGATGCTATTTCTATCTTGATTTGTGTAAAAATGCATGCTTTGATATATTCTACGCTTCCAAGGATTTTTGGAAAATAATGCTTCCAACGCTTCGCTTCCCAAAAATGCACCCGCTTCATCCCCGATTCGTGTAACATTGTTCTAGATCATCTCTTTTCTATTTTCTACTTCCAACGGAGATGCTTCAGCTAGTTCACCAAGTATTTCGTTCTATCAGACATGAATATATTTTCTTCTTTCTTTTGACAAATATAGAGTTGTTGAAGCTCCACCCTCAAGGGGCAGCAGTCATGGCTAGGATACCAAATATTATTGATACAAAAAGCCATATCTTGTTTGGTCTGACAATTGGAGAGATGGGTGGAAAGGGGCATCATCAGTAGCAAACTGCTAAAACAGCCTTTTCTGTGATACCTATTCTTTGCATGTTGGCTATTATGAAGGTTTTCCCGGCCTGAGTTTGTCCATTCCTTACCAAGTGTTAATAGGTAGTAGTTTTATTCCCTTCTGTGCTGTGCCTTGTGCAGGGATTTGCAAAACAACAGTCTTCAGGGGATAGTGCCAGAGAGCCTGGGAAGATTGCCAAGTCTTGACTTATTGTGAGTTAATCTGCCATACAGTCACAAATGATAGGATTTTGTTGAGAATGAAAAGAAAGTTATAATAGAGTGACATTAATGGGTTAATGCAATTATTAACAGAAATTTGGAAAACAATCAACTTTATGGGAACCTGCCCATCTCCTTGAACAAGACTACACTGGATTTAAGGTACGGGTTAGTAAATTTTCCAATTTGATGCATCTTTGAATCCAAACTTAATATGCTATTCTTTTTTGACTTAGTTTAGAATATTATTGTGATGTAACTTAACTTTGCTTTTGTTTCCGGTGCAGAACATCGGGCAATCTATGTCTGACATTCCCTGGTACAAGATGTTCTCCTGCCCCTCCTCCACTTCAGACCCCGGAAGTGACAGAACCGAACATATCCAAAAGAAAAAGCCACATCAAGGCTATTATTGGAGGCCTTGTAGGTGGAATAGCATTTGTTGTAATCGTGTGTTCAGCTCTACTAATATGGTACAAAAGAAAACACAAACTGGAGGATGGAAGGTCCATGTCAAGTATGGTTCCACCAACATCTGAGTCTATGCTATACCATTTTCCTAATTCTTGCTTCACATGCACTATTTTTAAAATCCAATTATTTTACCCTACTCAAATATGATATATCATTTGATTTGCAGAAACAGACATGAGAAATTGGAATGCAGCAAGACGGTTTACCTTCAAGGAAATTAAACTGGCGACAAATAGTTTTAGGGAGACAATAGGCCGTGGAAGCTTTGGATCTGTTTATCTTGGAAAGCTTCCAGAGGGAAACCGTGTTGCTGTGAAAGTACGCTTTGATCCATCACAACTAGCAGCTGACTCTTTTATTAATGAGGTATGTGAACAATCTTATTTGAATAGAAGTCACAGCAACTGAACAGTGTCCCGAACATACATGATAATATGCTAATCAAAATGTCTCCGATCACTTGTCAATGATTGTAATATCCAAAATTTTCCTTTCCTCAGAATGATTCCATATATTCAGTAAGTTTTTTATTCCAGAAAATGCATCAGATATTTCATCACTGATACGAAAAGTACATCACAAATGATACATCAAGCATAAGAACAACCACGCAGGTACTCCTCCTTACGTAAGGAGGAGGATAAGCATCTCTGCTTTGGCACTCACCTTAGAAGAATTTACATCTTTCCTAAAATTATCCATCCTGGCTGAGAGTTGAATAGCCAACTTCGATCTACAATTTGTTAGCTTTGTCAAATGGGCCAGATTAATTTTGTTGACACAATCTTCGATCACACCCTACACATGCCTTCATGTGTGTGGAATCATCCATTTTATTCTTAGAAAGGACCCCTTTCCATGGAAGAGGAGCAACAAAATGATTATTGTACTAAACAATAATCCCTGCCCAAAAGACCTTGGCAACCATTTCACATAACATGCTTAATCGATATCGATTCTGCCTTATTGCAAAGCATGCAACATCCATTTGTTGAGCCAGTACAATGTAGTCAATCCTTAACCACTTACTTTTATGAAGAAGTAGTCACCCAAGTAATTGAGACTTAAAAGAAGAGTAGAACTTCCAAACCTTTTGACACTGCCTAATCCATCTTGTCTTGTGATCTTGAAAGGTCCACTTCCGATGAAGATCATCAATAGGCTAATGTGGTTGAATCCTAGAATAAATCTCCTCGTTTGTTATACATAAATGACTTCCCATAAGACCATTTCCCTTTCCAGATAGGTTTTTGAACCTTCAAGTTTAGTTGAACAAACTGTCCTTAATGGCTGAAGTGTCCTCAGACACATAACTTTATTAATCAGAAAAAAATAATTACATAATTGATTTGCAAGAGCTTACACCCGAACTACCAAACACTCTTGCAATGAGCTATTTATAAGCTCCATGTCCTAACTACCTCTAATTATGGATCACTTATTAAATAACAAGTGTCCATTTAACATTAAATGCTATTCAAACCAACTAGCTAACTAATCTCCTAAAATAGAGCCTAAGATACGACACATTTGGAGAGTCATATCTTGTTATAACAATATACTAATTTCTAATTGTCTCCATTAATTAATTAATCATTCTGGAATAATAATTATTATTTAATTTCTTAAATTAATTTAATTTAAGAAATTAAATTAATAATTATTTTATTTCAATTTTATAACCTATGATAATAAATTATTTTTAGATTTATTATTGTTTTATGAGAGAGGCTAACAGTCTTCAGGAATCAATTGACAAAGTGTGGGGAATGCAGGGCTGTCCACAGCCCAAAACTCTGATATTGATTGATGGTTCTCCAAGATAACTGGTTACTCGTTCTTATTCAGTGAACTTTTCCATTTTCTACTGTAGTTTATTTGGATTCTGGCGATGGTAGGTTGTCAATGTTTTCAATTATATATGTATATAAATTTCATATTTTCTCCCAAAAGATTGAAAAACTAATTTTTCGTCGTCAGAGTTAGACAAGTCACAAGTATCAGATATACGTTTCTAACGCTTAACTATAAACCATTTCTAACCAACGTCAAAAATGTAGTTAGGAAAAGGTTTGCCAGCACTAATTTAAAAAATGTGCCAATGTGAACAGTATATGATTGACTGTTCAGCTGGTAGTTTCTGTTACTTTTAGGAAATATAACTTTCAGACAAACATCATAAATGCAGTAAACCTTATATATTTTCTGTTTTCTTTATTGGAATACACCTTATGATAAATTCTAGGAAAGCTATTACAATGTGAACCTCGCATTAAGTCCGATGAGTTTATAAGTTGTCAATTCACATCAAGAGCATATATATAATATATCTGACTTCTAGACATTAAGGCTTGTTAGGCGTCCTACCTTTATCATTCCATCTATAAGAGAAAAGGAAATTGTTGAAATGGTAACACTTGAGTTATAAGTAACCAGGTGTTGCTTTCAATTAGATTTACCATGCAGTCAAAGCATGGCAGGAATAAAATGATTACATCCACACAATTGCCTAAGAACATGTTCAAGATAGATATATTCTAGTAATCGGAGATCTCTTTACCAACACAATTTCTGTTGTGGAATCCAGTACACAAAATATTACTATTGTTGGGGGATTTAATTTTAAGGCTGTCGGGATAGGATAAGTTTGTTCAATTTGTTATGTTGTGGTTGGTTGGTCATCAGAGTTCTTTGTCAGATCTGAGTGGGTAGGAGGATCTGTTTTAAATCTTTGTTGGTAGGACTGTCAAATCCTGGTTATCAGGAAAACCAGTAGATAATGCATAAATGAAGTGAAGCTGTAAGCCTTTAAACCTCGAAGAGAGCATGCTTTTTTACTATTTTATTACATCCAGTCTTGAGAGACTGATTAGTCCACATGCAACATTGGTACCACTCAGGGAGAGTTTCAGGCCTGAGATTAGTGCCCAGTTGTTCTTAGGAAAGCCACTTCTGCAATTTACTGTTGGATAGGGTTATTACAATCTACAAAGTTCTGATTTTTGTTACTCTCAGGCGCACTGTTGAGTTTCAGATTGATTGCTTTGTCATGCTTGTTGTTTATTTTGTTTTTTGTTATAAGAAAAGGAAAAAGATTTTATAGTATTTGTGGTGTGGTACAGGTCTAGTTGGCTTTCTTACAGCGGTATTTAAGTGGTTTCCTGCTGATCTGTGCTTTCAAAAAAATAGAAATGGTATATAATCATACTGTACTACTTGATGGATGAAAAAAATGTTGCACTCAATGCTGTAGAAAATGTTTTGAAGATGTTGGCAGGATCCTAGCTGAAATCGGAACCTCAAATTCAGAACCTTGTAACTCAATGCATGATATGATGGCAGGCCTTGAGGGCTTGACTAAAGCACTGGTCGACAATCACTAAGACAATGTTAGAGGAGTGCAGAACAGAAAGTATTCCAGGACTAGAGGAAAGTATTCTGCTGGAGAATCGTTTTGAATTCCTAACAAAAGTGCCAACTTGAGGAAAGCCCTTGCATTTTAATTTAGATGTCAAATCAGAGCCAACAAATGAAGTGTTCAAGGATCCAATGATGGATTCCTTGAGAGCCTACAAGCTTAAATAATAAAACTAGGGGAAGTTTCCTTCACGGATTTCTATGATCTTCAAGGTTTCTAAAGCCAAGGAAGTTAAGGGACCTGTACCACAAGGTCCTTAACATGCCTTACCTCAACAGACTTTAGGATTCCAACCTTTGATGGTGAAGAAAAAGGCCATGCAAGGGCCTGGATTTGCTAGTTAGAGACATGATTTTCAATTAACCCAATCAACGAAGAAGGCATGGTCGATTTTGCAGCACTACGCTTGGAGGGATTCACCTTTGATTGGTGGAATCAGTGGGTAGTGGGTACAATCCATACTGGAGGATGCAACCGTAGATTTTACCACTTTCAAGGTAAAATCAATTGTTGAGGATCACTCCTAGAATTAAAATTTTAAGACATCTAGGTGATGTAAACAGATATGTCATGGAATTCCAAAGTTATTAATGCTAAACAATGGATTGATAGAGGCCCATAAAGTTGCACCTTTTATGCCCGATTAAAGGACAGTATAAATGTTATATTAAGGCCCTTGATACAACAATACAACAAGCCTTGGTTAATTAGAGGGTGTCATGAAGCAATTCCTCTTCTCCTAGTCCTCAAAATCCTTCCAATATTCTCAACAAAATATTTAAATATGAAACGTTGAAAGCGAAAGCAGATAGCCCTAGCTCCGTTGAGAAATCTAGGGGCAGCTAGATTAGGTGATTTCTCTTCTTTTGATAACTGCTTGTGATGTATTTTTACTAAATTTGATTAGCTTCTTCTTTCACTTGATTATAATTAGTGTTCTTATCATCAAACAACTACCAAGCAATAAAGAACAATGAGACAAGAGGACACAAGATATAGGTGATCACCCTCATCCATTTACCTTAGGGACTACCCCCCTTGACTTGCGTAGGAGAGAGTCTAAACGGAGTGAGTAAGAATTAGAGTGACAACCCTTACTCTGAGCGTTGTCGCGCTGTCTAGACACTTTGTGTGACAACAGACTCAATTGACTTGTAGACTCAATGACAAACCCTAGAAGCACTCAATGGGTGCTTGACCTATAAAAATAAATTTTCCTTGAGCATGAAACCCATGCCTCCAGAATGACAATAATAAATTTATTGTTTCTCTTTACATCAAATACATAAAATCATGATTACATGTGTCATTATGAAGACCAAACCTAGTTACACTTTTCAAAGCTCCCTCTTAACTAGGGAGGTATTCATAATCCATACGAGGCACTTGGACATTTTCAAACTAAAGAGTTCTCATAGGAAGAGTCAGATTGGTAAGCCATCTCATAAGCTATCTTATCAACTTATACCAGAGCATCTCATCATATCGACCAACATTGTCACATAGCAAGGCCTTGACTAACAACTCTATCTTTCCACAAGATCAAAGCACAATGCTGGCAAGACCAATGACTGATAGACACCATCATCCTTGTCTCTCAAGGCACATACCCCACCCGGGTGTTTGAAGGGTATGCCTTTTAGGAAAATTCTTGTCTTAGAATGACACATCCTCAAGAAATTTCCTCTTCGACTACTCTTGCCTATTGGATGCCCTACCACATCCTCAAAGAGTATTGGAATAAATCTTAGAAGCTTACCCAATCCTCCATTCTTTCTTCATAACATGAATACAAGAATGATGTGTCTATCTCTCCCTCTCAACTAGGGAGGATATACTCATTCCTATAAAAGGAATACACTCAATCTCCCTCTTAACCAGGGACTTGTTTTCAAGCTCCCTCTTAACTAGAGACTTGTTACTAACAACTCTCTGCTTTATGGTGGAGATCATGGTACTATCAACTGCCTGTAGGGCTCCTCCTTTTGATGTCATGAACTTTATCTTCTTCATTATGGAGCCTTCATCTTCTATATTTTTCTTCGTAGGGCATCGACCATCCATCACTTTCCTTCAACAAACCATAGGGTTGAGCCAATAGTCATGTCATCCTTCTCATCGGGAAGTGATCTTCTTGTCCATATCTAGATTTTCCTTTGTAAAACTACCTTTTCCAAGTCATGCCTCTTTCAGGATCTTCTTATCCAATCTCATGCCTCTAGATTAGTGTCAGCCTCTAGATTAGTGTCATGCCTCTAGATTAGTGTCAGCTGTAGGTGACATCTACAACTTTCCCTTGGCGGCCCTGTTTCAACCTAACTAGATGTTTTACTTTTTCAAAAATCAAAATGATCAAATCAAAGTTACCTTTTTATGGTGGCCTTTCGTCATGACATCTACTTTTCACAACATCAACATCCTGCACATGTATTAATTCATCTCCAAGACATATATTACCAAGGTTTTTCCTTTTCACCATACCTATCAAGGTCATCATACCTTCTTCTTCCATGGAGATGTCATAGCTAATTCTTCTAGTTATCGGATGTTGATCACATATCTCATCTTACAAGATTGTAGTTGCATCCTTCACGAACTCTTCTTCCTTTCTTCACATATTGCTTTCCCAAGAACTTCTATACATGGTTCCTTCATCTTGTCAACCACCTCATATTCCATATGAGGTCATATTATGTTGATTTCATCTTATCAATATGTGAGTCAGTTTAAGGTATATGCCTTCACGCATATTTCTAAAGGAAGACATCCTTCTTCTTCATTCATGCTCATGGGATAGAGAATTCAACGATGCTATCTATAACTACATGATGACATGACTTAATCTATCAACTATATACACACCTCTTTTCTCCTTTTGGTCATCTAGAATTCCTTTGGCAACTTCCTTTCCTTGCTTGAAAGTACTTCAACTATATTGACTTGTTGCACTCCTTTGTCACCATACCATCATCCTTTTAAACAATTGATCCCACACAAGGTGGAATTATCAACGAGATATTTGCTTCTTCCAATTAGAGGTGAACCTTCTAATGAAGATTCCAATGGAGGATCTTGATTATCCTCATACTACAAATGATCCTTCCTAATGACCTATGATGACCTTTCTATCTTTTATTATGCTAGATTACTTTCTTTCAACCATATGTACTATTATTTTGGTTTACCTTTTCATGCTTTCAATGAGGTTACCATGAGATACTTCCTTTTTATCATGATGACTGCTACAACCATGTAGACTTCTACTTCAACTATACTTTCTAGTTTCTATAATGATATCACGAGCTCTTATTTGCTTCCAATATGATGCCATCTTCTAATATGATGCATCTTGTCATGCTTACAATGCTTCTCATCCTGACAATAATCTTTAGCCATGGTAGAGGTATTTTCACCTTCTAGTTCTCCTTGCTATGTACCTGAGAGACCTTAATAATGAAGATCTATCCCTTCCTTCTTCTGATAAGGTTTTTCTACTTCTTCAGTGATATGGACTTCATTCTTTTTTTCTTTTCTTTTCTTCTTGTCCTTCTTGAGTTTAGGATAATCTCTCTTGAAAAGCCCATATTCCTAACATCCATAGCATTGGATCTTTGACATATATATCTTCTTCATTTTCCGAGGACCAAATTTTCCAAACTTTCCTTTTCTCTTAGCCATGGCAGCGAATGCTTGAACTTGTCCATTTGATCCTACATCACTTTTTTCCTTCAACTTGATTTCTTCAATCTTGCATAATGACCAAAGTTCACTGAATGGGGTGACTTCCTTCTTTCCATAGATGCTTGATAAAAGTTGCCCATTCATCAGGTAGTGCATTGAGCACCACAGTGGTCATTTCTTTGTCGGACATTATTTCCCCTAACTCTTGTAGTTGGTATCTTATTTGTGATACCTTCATAAGGTATGAGGATATCCCTTCTTCCTTTGATACCTCCATCTTGTATAACTTGGTTCTTAAAGATATAATTTCTTCTACAGTGCTTATGAAGAACAATTTTACCAACTTATCATAGATTTCTTTCGAATTCTCCAACTTTGCTACATAAGGGATGAGGGAATCCTTGATTGATTCTGTAAGGATTCTTTGAGCCCTTATTACCCCTTTAATATACTTTGATAATGCTTGAGCTTGCTCTTGAGATGGTTTGGAGAATTTATCCTTGACATAACCAATAACTTCATTCTCTAGAGGATCAAGTCTGTCCTCTTTTTCCATGCAAGGAAGTTTGATGACCCAACCAATTGTGTTCTCCTTGCAAAATGAAGTCATTTTGACAGAAGATTCAAACATAGATATAAAGATACTTACTTGTCAAGTGAATATGCTCTTTTGATGATGATATTTTCAAGTTGATGCCTTTCTTGATGATTGATGATGTTTGCTTCCTTGAAGATGACAACATTTCATCTTCTAGAGATGTCTTTCTTCAAATATGCTTGAAAAGTGATCCTTTCTTCAAAGAGAGGGAGATCAACTTGATTTTCTTTGATGATGATAGCAATGTTTCTTTCTGCTTCCCTTGAATGTAGAGACTTCAAGATTCTTCAATATGTAGTCCTTCTTTGAGTGGAGGTAGGGTCCTTGAGGTCTTTGTTTCCCTGTGATGATGATTGTAAAATGTGTGAGCTTCCCAAGAATAATTCAAGTGTAAAACCCTTCTTTGAATGAGCCAGGGTTTTGAGGTCTTCTTTGATATTCCTTAGTTCCTTCCTTCAAGATGATGAGTGGTTTAGTCCTTCTTGATGATTACTTTGTGCTTGACCCTTATGTATCCTTCTTCAATAATTATCGTCAAGTTGTCTTTTCTTTTTGTCTTAGTCACCTTAGCTCTGATACCATGTCAAGAAATTTAGGGGCAACTAGATTAGGTGATTTATCTTCTTTTGATAACTACTTGTGATGTATTTTTACTAAACTTGATTAGCTTCTTCTTTCACTTTATTAAAATTAGTGTTCTTATCATCAATAAAGAACAATAAAGAACAATGATACAAGAAGACACAAGATATAGGCAATCAGCCAAGGCCAAAGCCTCTTCTCTTGAGAGGAAAACCCACAAGAACTCTTCTCTCCTTATAGAAATTCAAATGATGAATTCTAATACCTATGATCGTTGACCAAGGCCCCTCCAAGTACAAGTCAAACCTCTCATGGATGAGCTCCTCTTCCATAAATTCAAACTAGCCTTCCAATAGTTGCTTGTTTCCTCTTCGACCTTAATTTGAGACCTGTATTTTTCATTGTGATTCTCAACCCTCCTGCAACAACCCTAACTCACATGTGTCAGGAATATGGCGAAGATGGTCTTTATTCTCCTTTTCTTTGGCAACAGTTCCTTCTCCAACAATTCAACTTGTATATTGATGCTTCTTTAACCCTTCAATTGGCTTATTAACCTGAATCTAATTTGGTCTTGTTGTAGTTGATAATATACCCTAATTACAGTTCACACGTGTGAGAGATTAGCCCAAATTAGACCTTAAAAATATGACTTCTTCTTCCTTTTGTCTTCTCCTTTCTTCGTTGGATCTTCTTGATTTTTTGTGTTTCAAATCGAACTAATTGTGTGTCCTTACAAATGAGGTCGAGCACTTTATTTATAGGCTTCCCGTCCCAGTTTGTAGGTCGACTCGTAACTGTCTCTAGGATGACTTGACACTTACAAAGGCCAACTTGCCTTGGAACATTATGACAAGGTCTTGGAGGGTCTTTGACTCTAATAAATTTTTCTTTACAATATACGTCATGCCCAAAAGGTCTTCCATACATGACAATGACTCAATTGACTTGTAGACTCAATGACAAGCCCTAGAAGCACTCAATGGGTGCTTGACCTATAAAAAACATTTTTCCTTGACCATGAAACCCATGCCTCAAGAATGGAAATAATAAATTTATTTTTTCTCTTTACATCAAATACATAAAATCATGATTACTTGTGTCATTATGAAGACTGAACCTAGTTACCCTTTTCAACAAGCTCCAGTCAGAAATCTTTTAGAAATCCCTAAAACGGTAGAAACAAAAAGCAATTGTTTGTCACCAACAATAAAAACTTGACCATAATCATAAAGATGAGGGTCAAATGAATTACATATGTTAGATTTCTAATACCCAATTGCTAATTTAATAAAAAATATGAGATGAGGAAAACAAAAATTGAACTCCAATTTTTTTTACCAAATATGTTGAGTATTCTAACAAATAATAGTAGTGGAAAAGAAAATCATGAAGACACAATAAAACAATAAGTAATACACCAAAATTTACCCACAAAACCCCAACTGGAAAAGCTGCCAACTTGTGTGTTTTATTATTATTTTGCTAAGCAAAAATCGCAGAAAATTGATTAAAAATACTAGGAAAAATCCCCTTCAATTTGTTGTCCCAAAACACATTTTTTCGCCTCTCTATAACCAATTCGACCTTTGCATACATGGTTGTACGGACTCATACAAGCTATTTGTGCAGGCTAACTTGGCCTTGGTAAGTGAGCACATTGTTGAAGCTATTTGGCCCCTTTCTCTTTGCCTTAGCATGTTGAACTGGAATCTCTTCTTGTTGAGCTAATACACACAAGTCACTAGTGTGTAATGATGATAGCCAAGTCTGCGCCCTTCCCTTTTTATAAACTTGAATTGACCCATCAACTGAAGTCGAATTGGCCTATTAACTCAAGTCGAACTAGTCCATTAACTCAAGTTGGAATGCTGAGATCGATTTACTATTTTTGAATATAAGAAAATTAGAAATTTTCCTAAGTCAAAATTAAGTGAAAGTATAATTGCGCCTTAGCTTCACTTGTGGGCTCCACCGCCAAATTTAGCACACTTCTAAATTTATTAGAACCCTTCCATTTGTAACTTCAATTATTACTCCCTCTTAAAGAGGAAGGTGTTTTGTATTACACCTAGTTTATCTTTGAAGTAGACGAATCTGCCTCTTGCCAATTCCTTGGTCAAGATATCTATTGTTTTCTCCTTTGTAGGTATGTAATGATGTCTGACTTTACCTGTATGAATACAATCTTTGGTACTTAATCTCGATGTGCTTGGAGTGGTCATGAAAAAATGGATTTTCAGAGAGCTTGATGCAACTCTGATTATCATAGTTTATGGCCGTGGTCTCCAACCTCTGATTAAAGAACCCGACAAGTAGCTTCCTCAGCCAAATACCCTCACAAGTTTCCAAGATGGAAGCCATATACTCGGCCTACGTTGAGCTTAGTTCCACTGATCTCTACTTCCTGAATTAGGAAACAACTGTTCATCCAACACTGAAAGCACAACCTGAAGTGCTCTTCCTGTCCGTTGAACCCCCTGCCCAATTTTCATCTGTGAATCCATAAAGGTTCACTTCATCAATTTGTATGTACAACAACCCATAATTTGTTGTGCCCCTGAGATACCTCAACATGTGCTTGGCAACAACCCAATGCACTATGGTCGGCTCAACCATAAACTGACTCAATTGGTTAATTGCAAAGAAAATGTTTGGTCATGTGTTCACAAGATACATAAACGATCCTATGAGTTTCCTATAGAGAGTGGGATCCACTCGCTCACCTCTGGCAGCGTCCACCTTCCTCTAGTTTGTGACTAGAGGTGTGGTCATGGGCCTGCAATCCTTCATTTGGAATCTCTTGAGAATCTCCTGTGTGTACCTTCCTTGTCCCAATAATATCTCCCTATCACCTTGCTAAACCTCCAATCCAAGGAAATAGTGCATAAGCCCTATATCCTTCATCTCAAACTCTTCTGTGAGATCTCTCTTGCAGTCACGGATGAACTCCTCGTGCCTTCTCAATACCAAATCATTAACATATAACAAAAGAATAAGAGGCTGGCCCTCAACCACAATATAGTACAGGTTAGGGTCAGCTTCACTCTTGGTGAAGGCTAAACTGAGAAGGTAGTTGTCTATCCGGGCATATCGTGCCCTCAGTGCCATGTGTGTTATCGTTGAAAGTCTCAAACCCCTCAGGTTGCTCAACATATGTCTCTTCCTCAACAACTTCATTAAGGAAGGTAGTATTCATGTCCATTTGGTGGATCTTCCACTCCATCTGTGTTGCAATCGCTAGAATAGTCCTAATGGACGAATATTAGGCCACTGTTGCGAACATCTCATCATAGTTTATTCCTTCAACCTAAGAGAACCCTTTGGCCACAAATATATCTTTACACTTTTCCACACTCCCATCAGTTGCATGCTTCATCTTTTACACCCAACATGAGACAACCCTTGACTTCCCAACTAGTCTTCGCACAATCTCCCATATGTCATTCTGATTGATAGAGGAATACTCCCCCACCATGGCATCTCGCCATAGTTGCTAAGAAGTTGCCTCCTTATAGAAAGAAGGTTTTGAGTCTATCACCTCAGTCATAAGTGCCATGTACCCGATATATCTTTGTGGTTATTTACTCTATCTAAATATAGAACTGGGAGCTCCAACTCTCTCTTGAGCCTCCTTGATCCACTAGTATTCCCACCTAGCTAGTCCTCTCCCTACACTGGAAGTCATTAGTTGAGTGGGCCCCTCTAGCTCTACTCTCTCCTCTGGTTCCTACGCTTTCTCCTCAACTGCGTGTTGGTCGAACTTCCCAACAACACGGTTGTGATGAAGCCTGAGAAATTGATTGAGCCTCGTGCTTGGGAGCTTGCTTCTCCTCCTCTTGTGCTTCACCCTTGCTCGCGCTCCAAGGAATTCCTAAGAGCCCTTTCTTCCCTAAAATTCACATCACATCTAATCATTGTCTTCTCGAGTGTTGGAATATACACCTTTTATGCCTTAGATGTCTTGTTGTAGCACATGAAAATGCCCTTCTTTCTTTTGGGCTCCAATTTATAGTTTTCAGAAGACACATGGCAGTAAACGAGGTTGCCAAAGATTCGGAAGTGTGACATGTTAATATTCTTCCCTGTGAAAGTATACTCTGGTGTGACTCTACCTAACACCCTGTGTGGACTCCTGTTCTACAAAAACACTACAGTGTTGCATTCCTCTACCCAAAGAAACATGGGTAGCCCTTAGTCATGCAACATAGCCCTGACCACTGCAATAATGCTCTAGTTCTTGTGCTTAACCACCTCCTTTTGCCGAGGGTTGTGAGGTGGGTTGAGCTCTCCCTTGATGCCCTCCTTGGCACATAAGTATTTGAAGGCGTTGGAGATGTACTCCCCACCATTGTCTAACCTCAGTGCCTTGATCCTCCTACCAGCCTGGTTCTCCACCAAGGGTTTGAGTTGCATAAACTTTGAGAATACTTGATATTTATTCTTCATGAAGAAGATCCAAGTCTTTCTCAAGTAGTCATCAATGAAGGTGACATAATATTTGTATCCCATGAGGGATGGAGAGGAAAATGGTTTGCATACGTCCGAATGTGCCAGCTCCAAGATTCTCTTGGCCCTTTTGTCTTTGCTTGAAAAGGATGTCTTGGCATACTTTCCAAGTGTGAAACCCTTGCACACGTCATGTTGATCTACACTATATTGTGGTAACCATGTAGCAATATCCCTCAAAATCTTCAGTGCTCCATGGTGTAAATGACCCATATGCCTATGCCAAAGCTCTCTAAGGTCACATCTATGCACACTGATATCTCTGTTGCTCAAGGTCGCTTCTGTCTCAAACTGTAACCTGGAGAGGTTCTTCACCCTAACTCCAATCTACTTCATGGCTCCAAATTCTAAAGGCTTAAGAAAAGCCTTTCCTCTACTGAAGATGACCTCATAACCTTTGTTTTCTAAAGTTGAGATTGAAACGAGGTTTTCCTTCAACCCTGCGACATAGATGACATCTCTAAGGTAGAGAGGATTCCTAGAATCCCTCTCAAACTGATAGTACCCACACCATGTGCTAGGTACCTACCTTCATCTCCCATCTCTATATGAAACTGCATATCCTTCTCTGTCGATTGGCTGAAGTAACTCTTGTTCCTAATCATATGACAAGATGCTCCATTGTCAATATACCACACATTGTTGACGATTGAGCTTTCCAAGCAAGTTATGAGAGAAAATTCCTTCTCAAACTGAGAAGTGAACTCCTCCACCTCTGTTGATGTTGCCACATTATCCTTCTTGGATCCCTTCTTCCTATTTGGACGCTTGATGGAGTAGTTCCCAAACTGATAACAAGAGAAGCACTTTACTTTGTTGAGATCGTTCTTCTTCTTGCCTCTAGAACTTGACTCGACCCCTCTTGGATTTTTCTTTCCCATGGCCTTGCCCCATTTGCTAGCTTGGGAAGAGTTTTCCTCTTCCTCAGTCTTTGCATGAGACCTAAATTTAGCTTGCTTCCAGATCTCCTCTTGCACACAATGACTCCATAGTTGCTCCCAATCTAGAAGCTTTTCTTTGCCATTCACTGCAACAATGAAGTTTTCACATGACTTGGGAAAGCCCAATAGCGCAAAACTAACAAGGTCTTTGTTCAAGACTATCTTCCCAACTCTAACTAACTTGTCCCTCACTTGGGTGAATCTGGTAAGGTATGAGATTGCAGACTTAGACTTGGCCATCTTGACATTTTTGAGTTTATCTGAGTACCAACTTCTTGCCTCACTCGAACCTTGGTACAAGATTGAGATAGTTGTCCATATGGCTTGAGTTATCTTCTTTCTAGAAAGGTGAGGTATGATATGATCCTTGACTCCAAGGATTATTTTTATGGCCTTTGCGTCCTTCTTGTTATGATGGGCCTGTTGCTGAGGATTTGCTGGTGCAACTGGTAGACTCTCCACAAATTCCCAAACTCCCTGCTCCTATAATACTATACCAATCCTCTCCTTCCAAGAACAGAAATTCGAGGCCCTATCAAGGCAGTCCTCAAATCTTAGCCCCAAATATGTCATTCTACATGTTCGAATTACTCAGAATCCCTTGCGTAGAGCCAAATTGAGAAACCCTTGTGCAAATTATGCCTTGGTCATGTAGCCAAAAACCATTGTGCAACCCTGAATTGAATTGAGTCCCCTTTCCTATGTCTTCACTTGCTCCCGAGGAAAGTAACATGCGTTCTGGTCTTCAATCAGAGACCCGCTCTGATACCATGTTAGATTTCTAATGCCCAATTGCTAATTTAATAAAAAATATGAGATGAGGAAAACGGAAATTGGACTCCAAACTATTTTACTAAATATGCTGAGTATTCTAACAAATAATAGCAGCAGAAAATAAAATCACGAAGACACAAGCACACAATAAATAATACACTAGAATTTACCCAGGAAATCCAACTGGGAAAACCTACCAACTTGTGTGTTTTACTATTATTCTGCTCAACAAAAATCTTTGAAAATTGACTAAAAATACTGGGAAAAATTCCCCTTCAATTCGATGTCCCTCAACACATTGTTATGTTTCTCTATAACCAACTCAACCTCTACATACGCAGTTGTACGGACTTGTCCATACTATTCAACCCTCCTACGTAGGCTGACTCAACCTTGGTAAATGAGCACACTGCTAAAGAAATTTTTGAGGCTATTCGATCCCTTTCTCTATGCCCTAGCACGTTGAATTGGAATCTCTTCTTGCTGAGATAAAATATAGATGTCACTAGTGCGTAATGGTGATAGCCAAGTCTACCCCTTTCCCTTTTTATAAACTCGAACTGGCCCATCAACTAAAGTCGAACTAGCCTATTAACTCAAGTCGAATTAACTCATTAACTTAAGTCAAACTGTTAAGATTGATTTACTATTTTTGACTATAGGAAAATTATATTTTTTTTCCTAAGTCAAAATTAAGTGAAAGTATAATTGCACCTTAGCTTCACTTGTGGGTTCCATTGCCAAATTTAGCGCATTTCTAAATTTAGCAGAACCCTTCCATGTCTAACTTCAATTAACAACATACATGTGCTATATGAGAGACTAATGATGATCTAGATGAACCAGAAGTGGTAAAAGGTGAGGATGCGGTTATAGAGGACCGAATGATTCGAAAGAGGAGTGTTAAAGAGGAGTTTCATGAGAAAACACCCACTACAATTATTGAAAGTGCGCAAAGGTGTTTAAGCAATTACCTCATGGGATTCCACCAACCAAGAATTGGGAGAATATCGTTGAGGTAGAAGAGGGAATAAGCCATATCATAACCAAAAATTATAACCATCCTTGTTTCTACAAGGACGAGCTTGAAAACATATTACAAGAACTTCTTGATATGGGACACATTAGGTCCATTTCATGTCCATTCACTACCTCAATGGTTTCATTTAAGAAGAAAGATGGGCATCGCATGGCCTTAAAGACACATAAGGGACATTATGAGCACTTAGTAATTCCTTTCGGCTTCAGAAGCACTCTAGTTGTATTTGAATCAACAATGAATATGGTGTTTCAATCCAATTTGTAGAGATTTATGTTAGTATTCTTTGATGATATATTGGTTTATAGTAAGAGCTTTGAAGAGTGTATTAAACATCTAGAAATTGTATCTGATTTGTTACCTATTAATCGATCTTGTGCTAAGGAAAGTAAGTTTGATTTCTTTGTGGAAGAATTGTTTAGCCTTAGCCATGTGCTTAGAGAAGTGGAATTATAACTAGATGATTCTATGACTCAAGTGATTTAGGAGTGGCTAAAGCAAAGGTGTAAGACCTTTTCTTGTGGATGTCAATAGGCGCACTGCTAATCTAGGCATGGAATGATGCTGCAAATGGATGGAATGCTAGATGCATTACGCACTTTCCTGAACGGTCAAACAGAGTGGTGAATTGTCCATGTTGCCTATAATGCATATTAGGATTCCTTAGACATACAAGTCAGACATGCAGACCTAAAGGAGTGATTCATCCCATGACATACAAAAGTTGCCTTAAGAGATTGAAACTTGAATGGTGCATTGGCCCTCTTGAACACACTTGGGGTGCACTTAGATGCAGACAAACTAAATGATGGGGTGACCTTGGTGGACTTGAGACAATCTAGTAGACAAGACAATTGGGCAAGCTTGAGACGACTTGGGCACAAACCTAGCATGAGATGGAATAACCCAACAAATGGTCGATATGAGGTGAGATTGGGTCCACTTGGCATGATGGGGCTTGTTAAGTCCATGACAAGACTCATATCAATAAGTGGATTCCACATTGAGTTGAGACATAAATGAAAGCAAGAGTTACAAGAGTCATCAAGGAGGTCTGTGATTGTCTTGTTTAGGGTTTAATCATCGTAGATCAAATTGCATTTGCTAAGTGACCACGAGACTAAACAAGACCTATAGGAGGTAGGATTATGTATGCTTCAGGGGTTGGATGGACAATTGACTTGTCTTCCATTGTAGTTGTAGTATGTAAATGAGTCGCAGCTAGATTGGGCACACTCTATTGTACTTGTAACAATATTTATATAATGAATAGTTAGGGCACCTATCTTGGTTGTCTATTATGCGTTGCATATTATTGTTTCTTGTATGTTTGTGTTGCATTAGGGGAATTTTGAGTTCAAAAATGGACCTTAAAACGAAAAATGTACTAAAAGAATCAACTTAAAAAAAACAAATAAGATTCAAGATGACATGATCATCCTCGAGGGTAAATATGTTTGGGGAGAAAAAAAGAAAACTACCTTTTTTAATTGTATTTTCAGTTTGTCTCCTTATAGTTCTACTCAAATGTCATTTGTAAGCACTTGTTGGATGCATAATTGGATGGGTACTCGTTGAATCCAACAGGTGCCTACACTTGACATTTGAGTAAATCTATAAGGAGACAAGTCAAAACACAAATTAAAAAATAGTTTTCTTTCTTTTTCTTTATTTTATTACTTTAGCTATTATTTTATTATTTTTCTTAGGAGGCCCATTTGAGACATCAAAATTCCCCTAATGGGCTAAGATATGATATTGGCTAAGTACTATTGGGATGTTTTAAGGCTAAAGTTGGATATATTCCTATGTGTTGGTTGTTGGATAATATAAGTTGAGTAGGACTTAGCATGCATCTAACTACTATAGCTTAAAGAAAATTTATGGGCAAGATTTAAGTGAAGAAGCATAATTTGATTATAGTAGGCACATGTTGGTCAAACTACTGCAGTCGAGGCAACGTAGTGTTGCACGACTAGAGATGATGAAATGAAAAATTTTAGGAAATACTTGTAGGTCCTTGACAAGTAGTATCATTCAATGAGTTGTTTTTAAAATTCTGTTGAGTGCTCTTCACCATGTTTCAAAAGGAATTAGTAGGTTAGGAGGGCGACTTAACTAGTTAAAGACACAACCATGAAGTTCTTGGAACATTTGAGCGGTCATAAAGGTGCCAACTAGCATAAGTGTTGGAGTGACCCTTTGGATAATCATTCAAATCGGTGTTGCAAGGTATTGAGTGTTGGACAAAGACGAAGGATGACCTTGAATGATTATTATAGGTCGTGGTCAGTCCAAGAGAATCTTGGCCAAGTGTCCCACCATGCCTTAGGGTGCACTTCAACCGAGTGAAGATGTGGACAACAATTTTAGAGGACACACTGTGAGTTGCCTTGGAACCAAGAGTAGTTTGACCAAAACATTTCCGCATAGACCTTGTGAAGATGATGTTGCTTGGTATCCATTAGTAGCCCACTTTGGATAGAGGTAAAGTTCATCGTTCTTGTTGTTGTTGTTCATTTCCCTTGACAAGTTTTGCATAATAGAATTAAGTAAACATAAGAGTGAAACCCTTCTTAGAGAAACTGTTGCAGTGGAAAGGCACCTTGACCAACAACCAAGGTTAGTGTTCCTATAAACTCTATTTTGTGGACTTGATAATCAATGGAAGAGTAGTTTCAGACATTGGTTGATTTTGGTGCCTTGCGCAATTTCTTATGAAAATAATTGGCAAGTGAACTCAAACATATAATTGGATCATGCAAAGCTTCAGCTGAGGTAGTCAATTTTAAGGCTATTGCAACAATTGGCATTGCATTTGCAATTCACTTACAATTAGATAAGTGGAAAGGCCATGCTCACTTCACAGTATTGTTGATTGATGACTTTGTTGTCATTCTTGGCCAAGAGTTCCTAAGGAGAACAAACTTTGTTCTCATGCCATTTGCATACATGTTGGTTATACTTGGTGGCCTTAAGACTTGTGTTCTGCACATAACAACAAGGAAGTTGGATGGAAGGGTGCAGATCGCCTCTATAGAGCATGAAGAGGGAAACCAAGTGCCCATAAATCATGACTTTTTATAGCAATCATTAGAGAAGTAGATGAGGGTGGAGTTTGAATGCCTATTCCACTAGCACTTGTTGATGTGTTGGACAAGTTTATTGATCAAATGCCTAATTTGTTGCAAAAAATGCTCCCATCAGGTGCACTATTGACCATCATATTGAGATTGAATAGAGGTTGCAGCCTCCAACTAGAGCTCCATATTTGCTTTCAAGGCCTAAGTGGGAAGAGTTGACAACAATTGATAGAGCTTATTGGTGTTGGTTACATTTGACCTTCTAGATCACTTTATGGTGCAATTGTTCTCCATGAGAACACCACATATTCTCTTTCAAAAGAAGAAGAACACCCCAAAGTTGAGGATGTGCTTGGAATACTGTGTGTTGAACAAGAAAACCATCAAGATTTTATTCCTCTTAACTTTGGCTATGGATTGCTTTGACAAGTTGGCTAAGGCCAAGGTGTTCTCAAAGTTGGACTAGAGGCAATGATGCTACCAAGTGAGGATTACAAAAGGGGATGAGGTAAAGATAGCCATGGTGACAATATATGGTAGTTTTGAGTGATTTGTTATTCCTTTTGGATTGTGAAATGCCCAAACAACCTTTTGCACTTTGATGAATGATGTGTTTAGACCATTCTTGGACAAGTTAGTGGTTGTCTACCTAGATGACATTATGGTGTTTAGTGAAATTTACATGGAAGACCACAAGAAGCACTTGGTGAAAGTCTTTGAGGCGTTGAGGTAGAACCAACTATACTTGAAGAAGTCCAAGTATGTATTTGGGCAAATCAAAGTTCCTTTTTGGTACCAATGAATTGGACAAGGATGCATCCATATGGATCTTGCGAAGATAAGGATGATTGAGGATTTTGGGACAATTCATGAGATAAGAAGTTCCTTTGGTTTCCTAATTGTTGGCACATATTTGTTCAAGGTTACTCTAAGATTATGACACCATTGGGTGACTTCTTAAAAAATAACAAACTATGGAATTGGATGGATAGGTGCTAGACAACATTTTGTGAATTGAAGTGCAAACTTGTCTTGAAACCTATGTTGAAACTGCTAAACTTTGAGAAATCATTTGAGGTGCAAACGGGCACCTTAGATTTTTCCATTATAGGAGTTTTATCACATGGCAGTCATGCAATAGCCTATGAGAGATGAAAGCTACCAATCGCGAACAAAGGCACCCTATTCATGAGAAAGAGATGATTGCAATTTCACATTTCCTACAAGCATGGAGGAACTACTTGTTAGGAAATCCATTCGTTGTGAAGATGGATATTGTGGGATAAGCTACTTTGCCACTCAAACAAAGTTGTTACCTAAGTAGGCACAATGGCAAGATTTCGTGGCAAAATTTGACGTGACCATTGAGTATCATTCGGGCAAGTTGAATGCAACAATGAACACCTTAAGCAGGAAGGTATGGTTTTGAACCCTGGAAGAGGACGAATTGTTGATGCCCAGGGGAAATCAAATGTAAGTGTCGAAAAAATCACAAGAAAATATTAAGGAGGGATAACACAAAGATGAACATTATGAAGCAAGTTAAGGAAGGCAAAACATGGATAATGGTATCTTGTATTTTGGTGAGTGCATTTATGTGCTTAAATTGTTTAACCTTTGAAAAGAGTACTTAAGGTAGTACCATGATTCACATTAGGCATGCCACCTAGGACAATGAAGAACTTTGGCATTGCTAGAACAAGGTTACTATTGGGAACATATGAGGAAAGACATGGAAGAATACATACATACTTCTCTTGTGTGCCAAACACAAGGAAAACACCAAGATGCAAGTTGGTTTGTTGCATCCTTTACCATTCAGAGAGGCCTTGGGAGAGTGTCACTATGGACTTCATTACTCAACTTCCAGTCACATAGGGGTATAATGGGATCATTGTTGTGGTTGACCATTTTTCCAAGTATTAAGTATGCCATCTTCATGCCAACAAAGGTTCCTTGTGCTCTGGAGGCGGTTATGAAGTTGTTTTTCAGGAATGTTGTGAAGTATTGGGTTCTCCCATTGAGCATTGTGTTCAATAGGGACATAAGGTTCATAAGACTGTATGGATATAGTTGTTCAAGCTTGTTGGAATGAAGTTGTTGATGAGTTAGATATACCATCCATAGACGGATGGACAGATTGATCCCATCAATTATCTCTTTGAGGATTACTTGTGGCACTTTGTACGGGAAAATCAAATGAATGAGACTAAGTTGTTGAATGTCACCTAGTTCAATTTGAACATGTTAGCGATGAAATATGGTCCATTTGAGTTGGCAAATAAGAAACAATCTTTGACTCCACATACAGTTCTGCAAGGTTACCATGGGCGCAACCCATCAACCTTAGAATTCATGAAAGGATAGTAGGATAGATTAGAAATCATTGATGTTCAATTGACGAATATAATGAAATAGATGAAGTGTTGGGCAGATCATAATAGGAGGGAAGGGTGACTTGGTCTTATCGAAGCCGGGCAAAGAAAAATTCAAGCCACCTAGTGACATATTTGGTTCCTTGGTGCAGAGGTTTGAAGGTTAGTTCAAAGTATTTTAGAAGATTGACAACATCACATACATATTGCAATTTCTAGCCCACATGAGGGCTCAACATCCAGTTTTTTGATATAAGTCAATTGAAGTCTTTAGTATTGATGAAGGCGATCCTTGTAGGGTTGCATTGCCGTAAACATCGACATTGATCACAAACAAACCAGAGTTCGAAGTGGAGGAAATATTTGTAGAGAAGACCTCCTTCTTTGACAAAAATCAAAGGCATGAGTACTTTGTGAGCTAGAAATCAAACCTGAAGAGAAGAATAGTTGGGAAATATGGGAGGTATTGTTGCATTATGAAGACAAGGTCTAATACTTTGATAAATGCGACCTTGGAGCACTTAGACTTGTGTTCATTGGATGTTGCTAGGATAGAAACAATTTTAGTAAGGGAGCATGTCAGATCTTTACATGTAGATGGTAGTAGGTGCATTGTCGGGCCAAGCATAAATGGTTTTCATAGATGAACAGAATACTAGATGTGCCCGCTTGACTAGTTGGATAAAGTGGTGACACATCCATTTTTTGTATATATAGATGTTGTGATGCAAACATGAGGCAAACATGAAGACCTAAATGAGTGACTCATCCCATAATGTGCAAAAGTTTCCTTTGAACAGGTTGAGATGTGACTAGACACACTAGCCCACTTGGCCATAAATGACGAAATGATGGGGTGACCTTGACGAGCTTGAAAGAAACTAGTTGACAAATTGACTTGGGTGGGATTTAGACAACTTGGATGTGGAGCTAGGATGAGATGGAATGGTTTAACATATAGTTGGCTTGAGGTGAACTTGAGTCCACTTGATATGATGGTGCTTGTTAAGTGCATTGAAAGACTTGTATAAATAAGTGGATGTCTACCCAAGTTTGCAAAGGCCTTAGCAGCCAAGAGCACATGAATAATCATACAAGGAGAAGGCCTTTGGTCTCAAGTTATACATCAAAAATACACTAGGCTTCTATCTACTCTTGAATGTATTAGGTCTCCTAAAAAAACTCACAAAAATGCATCCATCATCTAGAAAGGGTGAACTAATTCTTTCTCAATCATTGGCAACCACTTACGTTGGAAAATTGGTAAGGGAACAAACATCCTGCTATGGAAAGATCCTTGGATTGGAAGCCAACATTGGTTCTATCTCCCAAATCCACACATCCTCAATTATCTAAAGCAAGAATCAACACTCTTGGTAAAGTGTCTCAGATTCATCCTCCTTTGGGCCCTTAGACTTGGATGTCCTCCAATGACCTTCAACCAGGAGGGGAAGTGGTAAGAGCTTGGGTTCAATACATCAAAGCTCTAAAATTTTCCAATGTTGCTCTCTCAGACTTAGATGATCAACTAATTTGGCCCCCAACCTGAATGGAACTTATGCTCCAAAATTTGGTTATCTATCTCAATTTCATGGCCTCAAATACCCTCCACAACGAGGGAAAAAATTATGGAAACTTAGTTGTCCCCCAAAGGATAAGTTACTAATGTGGATCATGTTAAAGAAAAAAGTGCCTACCTGTGATATTCTCCAAATAAGATCCTTTCAGGGTCCTAGTATTGCCCCATGTGCTGGAAGGATTTAGAATCTATTTCCCGCCTATTCATTATTTGCTCATTTACTCAGGAGGTATGGGTGGACATCAAAAAGTTTGGAAATTTATCTATTGGTGAGGTAGAGGATAGAAATCACAATTTACAATTCTATATCTCTCACTGGCTACCAAACTATCTCAAGGGGATTCCCTTGTTTGTTTGTTTGGGAATATGGTTGGAGAGAAACACATCAATTTTTGAAAATAGGATCCCAAACCCCACCAACATATCCTCCTTGAGCCTCACCATTGCTTCTTCATTTTCTTGATCTTCCACAAATTGTTTTGCATCTTCTTCGACTTCAATGGATACCCAAATGGATATACCATGGGCCTTTTTTGATGGTGCAACACATGGCCCCCCTTCTATGGGAGGGGTAGGGGGAATACTTCATATCACAACCTCACATTATCTGTCCTTTTCAACAAACATTAGATATGCTTCAAA
The DNA here is from genome assembly GCA_000404065.3 of Pinus taeda. Lineage (NCBI taxonomy): Eukaryota > Viridiplantae > Streptophyta > Pinopsida > Pinales > Pinaceae > Pinus > Pinus taeda. The sequence continues at coordinate 66,100 of APFE031371900.1, read as the reverse complement.
CAACTATACTCAACTCTTTTCTCTTTATGTTATTCTTCTTTTGGCACAAACCCATGATGTTTCATCACTTCACATATATGGAGACTCTCAAGTTGTCATCAAGTGGATGAAAGGAATGACAACTATCAGAAAATATTCATTACTTCCTCTTTTTCGAAATCTTAACAAAAAATTAACTCCTTTCTCTTATGTAACATTTGATCATATCTACATGAACATGAATGAGGAGGCATATGGGTTATTGAAAAATGGATTGGATTTGGATGGAGGCTCATGCATGGTCCTTGAAATTAAAGAATGCCAATGGATATAATTTCTTTTTGATCCTTGGGTATGAATGAGTATTAGATAAAACATCTTAAAACACTTTATTATATAATTATGATGTAATAGCATGTCCCATATATGCTAGATAATATATCCAGATATAATCATTCCCGATGGTTCATACTAGGCAAGCATGAACTGCCTTTCTTTTGGGGACTATGTTTCTTTTTGTCATAAAATCCAAAATAGAAAATGTTGATACTGCAGACTTTTATAAGATCATAAAATGAGGAAATTTGTGGATTGTACACAAGTTGACTATAGGGGGGAATTGGGCCATTAGAATACATTTTGCATATATTCATGTAACCTTTGTTTATCACTCATAAATAGAAGTTACATTTTTTTCCTTGGAAAAAATAAAAGAAAATTGGATGCCTCATTGAACTAAGGCATACATGAAAGCAAGAGTTGCAAGAGTTACCAAGGATGTATGCTATTGTCTTGTTCAAGGTTTAGGCTTTGTAGGTTTCCATGCATTGGCTAAGTGGCCAAGACACAAAATAGGACCTATACAAGGTAGGCTTGTGAATGTTTCAAGGGTTGGGTGGATAGTTGATTGACCAACTATCATTGTAATTGTAGTTTGTAAATGAGCGATACGAAAATTGGCCACACCGCCCTATTGTACTTGTAACATATTTATATAATGAAGAGTTAAGGCACATGTTTTGGTGCCTATCCATAATTGTGTTTTATAGTTGTCTCATGTGTATTGGATGTTACTATTCCTTGTATGCTTTTGTTGGCTAAGTTGTGAAATTAGATAAGTACTACGTGGATGTTTTGATGTTGTTTTTGGATGTATGCCTACGTGTTAAATGTTATATGATATAAGTTGAGTAAGACTTGACATCACATCTAACTATTGTAGCTTAAAGCAAAGTGATGGGTAGAATTTAAGAACCTACTCTGATTGTAGTAGGCATATGTTGTTCAAGCCATTGCAGCTAAGGAAACACAATTTTGCATAATTGGAGATGATGAAATGAAAATTTTCAAGAAAGAGTCTTAGATTGATGACAAAAGGCCTTTCACCCAATTGAGACGGTTCCTTGGATTATCTAGCTACTATCAAAGATTCATTATGCACTTCTCTCAAATTGTTTTGAAAATGCTTTTTATATTACCTCAAAGAAAAACTAAGTACAATAGAATTCAAGATAGTTACATTATACAATCAACATGAGAACCAAAAAAGTATTGGTCCATGGAAGCTATAAAGGCCACCATATGAGCCTATGCCTACATGGGAAGGGATTGAACATTAATCATGCCAATGAACTTGTAGGAGTAGAGCTAACTCTAGCTTAAAAATTTGAAAATCCAAAAGAGAAGGGAGTTTGGGAATTTCATTGAATGTTTCTAAAAAAAGGAAATTCCAATCGGATGAACCGAAAGCCAAAGTAATTTTCAGTTATCCCTATCCAATTGTTCCCCAAGAAGGGCCCATTCCAAGAGAGTAGAGCTATAAACACAGATTGAAACTCTTATAAAAAACTTTACAAATTTGCATTTCAAAAAACATATTGCATTATCTCCTCCTTACGGGACACTACACACATTGAACTAGCAATGTCAACTTTGTGCAAACTACTCTTGACAATGAAGCCATGATGAAGTAATAGACAACCCCAACTTTTATATTGAAAGGAGGCACAAGACTTCTAAATGGATTGACATCAAAGTATCCCTAACTCCACTGAATCTGTAAGACCTCGCCTTTTATTTAAGCAGAGCCCTATGTCATAGTAGTTGAGCACCAACTCATAGATGTTGTGCATCATAATAGACTCCCAGTTTGACATCTTCAATCCCTCTAGAGATGACATTGCCCTTGCATCTATATTTTATATAAATAACTCTCTTGAATCATATCACAAAGACTCATGAGAATAACCTTGTACTCACTATAAAGCTTTTAAATATGGTTAAGAGTACTCTGTGTATGCCATTGTTGAGTTCTTGAATTCTAGAAGTCCTTCCAAAAAAAAGGCCATTTTGAAGCAACACCCTTAGTTGAATTGACAAAAAAGGGAGATATGTTTGGACATAGGAAGATGAAAGAGCATTAAATAATCTCAAACATGTGATGACTTTATGCCTGATATTCGTTGTTCTAGATTCTAGCCTTATAGTTTTTATGCATTGTGATGCATTTGGGGAAGGCCATAGGCATTACTCTATCTCAACAAGCAGCAAAAGTATTAATGAGAGTAGTGTTAATAGGTCATATGTGATAAACGAATGCTTATTGTGATGCACACACTTGTAAAGTTATGACAATACCTTGTATGTTCTAAATTTGCAAGCATTGATCACTAGTCTGCAATACTTCTTGTCCCAAAGAAACCATAATACCTAGAAAGCTAAGTGGATAAGTAAACTCCAAAGTTTTGATTTGAAATGGATTGTGATAAAAGGATACTAAAGTGGAAATCAACACATTCAACGCAGTCAAAGAGCTCTCTGGGGGTAGCTCAATTGGCGATTGTCGTGATAATTAAGTGTTATGTTCCATGAGATTCAACGTTGAAATCTCCTTGATCTACCCATGGGCCGTGTGATGGGGGTGGAATGGTTCACCTAGGGCTTAAAGTGGTAGTGGCGAGAATCAACTCCATGTCATGTGAGTATGAGACCGACCCAATTATTGATTCCTCTAGTTATTAAAAAAAAAAACACATAAACATATCATATCAGAGGCTAGGACTTGTTGTTATGGTTACATTAATAATAGTTTGGAATAAGGAAACATTGACTTATTGCATAAAATATGATAAGCTATAAACATTATTGGGTGTGCATCCAATGAAACTTCTCAAAACATCAAGATATGTTGTAAAAATTGATTTGGTTTATTATAAAGGGAAGATTCTATTGTGCACTAATTCAACTTTTGAAAGGAAGGTTATGCTTGAAAATTATTGTGTACGCTCCTTGGGACACATTTAGTTCTTCAACACTTACAAGAAGGTTTGAGATAGATTTGGAAGGAGATGTGCATGATTATGTGAGCTGCGTTGAATTGTGTCAACATAATAGCAACGAGAATGTAGGGAGCCAAGCTTATTCCAGCCATTGTCTGTTTCAACCTAAAATGGGGAATCAATTACCATGAATTTTATTACAAGGTTTCCTAAATCAATTGGTAAGGATTGTGTTTATGTGGTGGTTGATTTCCTAGCAATGTATACCCATTTTTTTTTATCACTTATGAGTTTAAGGCTTATGTATAATGTTGTTAGACTTGTTTAAATATTTTTTCTTAGTTATATGTCTTACAACATTTGGGAGAAATTATTGAGATCCTAAATTTTGTTTAATTTTGTGAAACTAAGGGAGAAATTTCCCTAGAAAAACATTCTGAGTTAACCCCTTTCATCCTTGAAGCAAATTATTTCTCAAATGCAAATTATTTTTATAAGTGCAAAAGTTATTTCAAAATTGTTTTATAAAGTTATTTTGACGTGCAAAATAAAATCGCTTAAGTGATCTAATTCGACATGTGCAAAAATGGATCACTCTAGGAGCTTCCAAAAACCTAATTCGAGTTAGGGATTTTGTCTCAAAGATTCCTATATATTAAAGAGAAGCCTTCATTTGCAACACATCGAGTTCTCTCTCTCTTTCTTTCGTGATCAAGCCCTCACATCAGTAATTTATGTCTCTTATTGTTAGCAGATCTATTGTAGATTTGCAAATCTAATTATCAAGGGAAGATCTCTTATCATTAGTGGCAGATATGATTATCAGTGGCAAATCTCTTATCATTAGTGGCAAATTTGATTATTAGTGGAAAATATCTTATCATCATTGACAAATCTGATTAGTGGCAAATCTCTTATCATCATTGGCAAATCTCTGATTATCAATGGCATGTCTGATTATCAGTGCCAAATCTAATTATCAATGGCAGATCTCTTATCATCACTGGTGATCTCTTTCACATTGGTGATAAATTCCTTGAATTAGTATTTTATCTCTCTCACTATTAGCAGATTTATTGGAAGCCTCTTATTTTGTTTCATCATTGGCGAAACTAGTGGAGATTTCTCTCTCGCATTTCTAGAAATTTCTTTCTTGCGTTATTGTTTGACAGATTTCGTATTATTAGCTAGATCTCTATCTTGTATTATCATTGGTGGCAAATCTCCTTCATATCAATTTTTGCAGATCTCATATTACAAGTCTCATCTTCTCGCACGTGGAGGACATTTACTTATTATTTTTTGCCAGATTATCTTATTGTGAAGACATATTGTCTTGGATTTCTAGTATGCATCTGGAGACTTGTCTATCTCATTTGTGAAATCTAATCTTCTTCTCACACTCGTAATCTTTGTTGAAGGATTGAAGGATATGTTATTCTACATTTGTGATCAGATCTCACACTTTAGAAGATCTGTTCTAAAGGGTAATGTTGTTGTCATTGAGAAAGGGTTTTGTAATCTTCTTATGTATCTCTGTTGAACATTTGATGAAGATCTAATAGAAGAATTTTCTTGAAGGGTTTTCCCCCACAGTGGGGTTTTTCCATGGTCTTGGACCAAATCTTCTATCTTATTGTTCATTGATTGTCTTCTATACGGTTATTAGTTACTGTTTGCCCTTAAAGGTTGAAGATCTAAGATAATTGATTTCAAAATTGCGAAATTTAACAAATTTAAATTTATGTGTAAAGTTTGGTAAAAGTTCAAGTTGTTAAGTATTATTGTAATTTGGAGCATTAGTTAATATTCATAAATAAATGTATATTTTTGAGATTTGTTATTTTTTAACCATAGGAATCAATAATTTGTCAAGATTACTTGAGGAAGGCCTAGGTTCAAAGCTAGAGGGTTGTTGCTATAACTTCTAAGTCATTGCTAATATCCCACAAGCCAACACCTAGCAGGAAACTTATGCCTTATCAAGCGCTAAGACGTTTGAGGACACATCCACAAGAGGGTTCCCACTAGTGAGAGGGTGTCTGCCATTTTAACCTTATCACAATGGGCCAATATTTCATTTGTGGTAATTGAACTTGGGCAGTGAGGAGAACAAATTGTCCACCCAACCACATGAGTATACTATGAAATTGTAAATAAAAGGATAGAAAGATTCTTAAGATGCTATGTGGGTGACTAATAAGTGGCATGGACTAATCGCCTACATTTACTTGGGAATTGGAATCAACTCATCATCTTTGCACTTGTATGTATCCCTTTCTTAGTACTCGACGACTACAGTGCACTTAATCTTTATTGAATGGAAAGTGATCCATACAAGACGACTTGTAGTTAGGGATTTTATTGTTGAGAATAGTAGAATCTTAGAGGGGTTAATGGATAACTGGAAAATTATACAAGATAGACAAAAACAAAAAGGAGACAAACACATATCTAACTAGGAACTTCAAGTTTATGACTCGTTTTTCTTAGATAGCATCCATAGAAGCAAGTAACAAGTGACCTTGAAATTGTTGAGATTTCTTGGAAACGACTTTTCATGTAAATTTATAAATTTAGATTTCTTTACTATGGATTTATCAAGTGTTGAGAGGGATCAACTCCTTCAAGGTGCAAATCTATGTTAGGAGGGATCAAATTTGCATCTCTAGGAATTTGATCTCTCTTGGCACTTAATAGATCTGAGGTCTTGAGGGATTTCATCTCTCTCAACACTTGATAGAATCAAGATCTTGAGGTTTGCATACTGAGGAATTTTATCTTTCTCAACGTTTAATAGACCTATGGTTAAGATGGATGGATCTAAGTTATTATGATGGCATTGGATATTTTCATCATTACATTAGAAATGTAAATTCACACTAATAAAAACCTTTCTCAATTTTCAAAGCTTAATCTAAAATTGAAATTCGCATTTCAAAAAACTTAAATTTTCAAAATATTTAATAAATTCACGATTACTACGAATTTTAAAATTATATAATAATTTCTAAAATTTAAAATTATAAACAACATAATATTTTAAAAATAACTTCCTATTAATAAATATCTTACCAATTATTGTCTCAAAACACTAATGCGACCATCAATTATAACCATGCCCACCCAACATCAATTTTTTTGTTGGAGGTTCACAATTAAAATGGCTTCCCTTATTACTCGACTTTTCTGTGATAGAAATCACTTTTTTTTTAAGTAAATGAATCATAAGAAGATCCATCAGATAGCGGGAACATATTTATCCACAAAAGCATTATTTTATATTTTAATAGTAATATTTTAAATATATAAATTAATTTAGGTTTTCAAATACTACTAAGTTATTTAATTACATTAAAAATATGTTATTTAAAAAAAATATATAAATAATATGAAATTTTTTCACTTATATATATTTTTTTTCTAAGTGATGGAATTTTATATTTATAATAAACTTTGTATTTCAAAAAATTTAATATGTTTAAATATTTAATATAGAGTGTTTTGTTAAGGTATTTTTTGATGTGAAGTCACCAGTTCAATTTTTTATTGGACATGATCAAAATGTAGTTTTGTGAAGCTTACAAATTGTTAACTTGTATAACAATTTATGAATATTTGCCTGTAGAGGTAGAATAGATGATGATGGGGTATAGTGTTAAGTCACTATGTGATGTGAAGGCCACCCAAATCCAATTATGTTAAGCACTGGTGTGGCCTAGACCAAGTGCAATCCCTAGGTAATTTTCATAGCTTAGATGCCCCTCGGTCATAATTGTGTAGTGCAATCCCTAGGTAATTTTCATAGCTTAGATGCCCCTCAGTCATAATTGTGTGGCCTACATCGGTGCAATCCCTGGGTGATTTTGATAGCTTACATGTCCCTAAATCCTGATTGTGTAACCTAGACCAAGTACAATCTCCAAATAATTTTAATGACTTAAATACTTCTAAATCATAATTTCTCATACCACAATTCAAACTTGATATAATCTCGAAAAAAATGTAATTAT